>MU228484.1:1507336-1519342 GCA_018584345.1 Thuja plicata
TTCAGCAACAATTTCCACACCTTAAGCTTTGAGGACAAAGCTTTTTTCTAAGGGAGAGGGGATGTTAGGAACCTGTGTGTTCCTTCTGTTTATTTGGTTAGTGTAGTGTTGTTGGACGCATATGCTTGTAAGTCGTCCCGTGAGTATATTTTATTATCCCACATGCATAGATAGTATTACTTTTCTAGATCGTACTTAGTATATAAGAGTAGATTGAGGCCTTTGCTGGATACCGACAAATTTATTGTATTGAGCTTGCTCAAAGGAGGTTACCCCCTCGAAGTGGCCCACGATCAATAGATTCATTTTGCATTCTGCTATTGCTCTATATTCTGTGATTTCGTGCATTCTCACCATATTGCTGTAAGGAGGTTCCTCACATACAACACGCACCCTATAGGGTGTATGCCCTATGGCTTGGGTAATCCAAGCCATAGGGCATGCGCCCTATAGCTCATGTGACCTATGGCTTGGGAAAATCAAACCATAGGGTGTGCACCCTATAGGGCGTATGCCCTATTAGGTTTTATATAAATTTTGGGCAGCCACTTTTGTGGCTCATTTTATTTTCCCAAACTCGCAGCTTGCCAATAATTCTCTTTATAACAGCGCGTATGTGATTCATTATGGGTTTTTCTCCATCAAATTGAAGCAAAAAACAGCTCCACGACATCATCAAGGTTGAACCGAAAGAAGAGGTAAGTGATTCTACAACCATGTATCTTATTTGTATTGAAATTTAGGTTTATTTTTTAGTTTTCATTAAAATTTGATTGTTTAAATTTCTTGTCTTAAATTTTGATTAATTAGACTTTTAAAATATATTTTATTTTAATTGCCAGGAAGGAATGATCTCCCCAGAGAAAATCCTCAACCAAACTCTCCATATTCTCCTCATGAACAAATGGATGTTGAAAATAACCAAGAAAATAAACCCCAACCTCCTTCACCAATCGAGAAACCTCCTCCTAGAACACATGAAAAATTGATAAACCAAATAGAGAGAGGGAAAACTGAAATAGAATCTTTAATTAGGAGGTTAAAAGATTATATTGGTATAAATCATAGAAGGGTAACACTTTCAAAATCATTAGAATTAATCTTGACACACGTTGGTTCAGTTAGTGGGAAACTAAATTTATGGCATGACAAAAGAGAAGAACAAAAACAATATTTTGCAAATAAATTATCATATGAGGACATAAAAAAAAATCACAAAAGCCAACATTTGCAAACTTTTTAAAAATCTAGGGGAAATTGAAACTCTTAAACCTACAACAAGGAGGATCCCAATTCATTGGTGCTTGACTGAAGATATAAAAAGAAACTTTTGGGATAGAT
This sequence comes from Thuja plicata, assembly GCA_018584345.1. NCBI lineage: Eukaryota > Viridiplantae > Streptophyta > Pinopsida > Cupressales > Cupressaceae > Thuja > Thuja plicata. Next base: position 1,508,678 of record MU228484.1, read on the forward strand.
GGTGGATGCTCTTTGATTCCCCTCCCTGTAAAAATCATGAGATTCCTATCTATTTCCTGAGGAAACTCTATTTTGAGTTTGTCCTGAAGGAAGTGCCAAATTATTTTGACTTTGTAGAGTCTCAGGGTAGAGGTGGGGGTCATCATTTGATAGAACTATGGCACGTCATGACCCTAATGTACCTAGGTTTCCCAGTGGCAAGTCACTGGTGGATCATGTTAGTATTCCTTCTAATGTGAAGGAACATGTGGAGGTGGACACGCTAGGCACGGTTAGTGCTTTGACACAGACTCTCATTCAGTGTGCCACTCCTCTAGTCAAGGGTGACCATGGTCAGTCTGCGAGGGGTCATTATTATCATTATTTTAGATCCCTATGCACATTTGGTACTACCAAGAGAGAGGAAGAGGATGATGGATTGATGACTGATGATTTTCTCAATGAAACATTTGGAATTGATACACAGGTAAATATTTGCAAGTTCATTGAATTTATTTGATTGTATTTCATTTATAAATGAATAACTTTAATTAAATTAGTATCTATTGTTTATGATGAAAATTCAAGGAAAGAGTGTCGGTTGCAGTTGAAATGATCCCCCACACCCCTTATATACTACGTTGTCAACTCCACAAGTATGTATAGAATAAAACATTTTTTAAACTATACATTTGATTATTCTTTAATTATATGGAGGATTGTCTCATAACTTATTGTGCATGTACATTAGTTCACTGCTCAACCATCGACATTGACATTAGAGAGTTAAGGGCCTCATTCACATTTTGTTAATTTGATTTACTTGATTATATTTAATTAATAAATGAATGAATAAATAAATTAGTAGAAAAATTATGATCAAAATTGAGAGTCAAAGTTGTCATGGCAATGGTCACATTCCTTCACCTGACTTTGTTTCATTTTCAGTTCTGATGCATTCACCAAGGTATGAAAGAGATTAATTAATTATAATTGTTATTTTAATAGATTGTATTGAAAGTTTTAATGATATTCATGTATGTATTTTAAATATTATTTTGACCATTGTTTAGGGAATCATTATTGTAGATCATCAGCATGCCCCTTTGGTGGATGTACATGGCGACTATTTGGTAGCGGTAAACAAATATTCTATTTTATTTCATCCTATAATTAAATTCCTATGCATATTAGTTATTGATGTTTATACTTTTTATTTTATGAGCTTGAGATGTAGAATAATCTAGACAGGAGGACTAGTGAGTGCACTCGGAAGAGTACTACATCTCCATCGATGCGAAAATTGAAGATAGCCTGGGATTTGTTTTCTTCCCTTTCCGAGAAATGACTAGATTACAGATAATCATTGTACGCCAATATGGCATTACTGGACATTTTTTTTTGTATATTGTATAGGTAACATGTTTTATGTCCATTTGGCTTTCACGACGCCAATTAAACTTTATTGGACATATTTGATCTATGAAATTATTAGATATATTTGATCTACAAAATTATTGGACATATATATTTGTCTTCATTCTCTACGAATATATCATGTGTATTGATGTAGACTACTTTATGTTTATGTGGATGTCTTATGCTTTGTAAATTGCTTATGTGTTATATTTATGCTTGCACGTGAATCTATGTATATTGTTACTGAATGATTCATACTTAATGAGAATATGCATGTTTCATTTCATAAACCTAGACTCGTAATTTTCATTCCAACACCTTAATGAAATGATAATAGTTCATATAAGATCACAAATATCAATCCTACACAATTTGAGTCCTATTGGAGCATTTTGACCACCTATACCTATTTACGGCACTACAAGAATGTTAAGGGATGCACTAGTACATTGTGGTCCTAGATGTTTGAATGAGTTGTAAAGCATAAAAAGGTTATTCTTGAAGTTTTCAAGATATGCAATGTTTCATCTTTCAACTGTGCAACATTGCAAATTTTTGCATCAAATGAGAATGAGTTGGCAAATGAAAACCAAAGAAAATATCTAGAATCTGAGATAGATTATCACAGGGCTCCATGACATGTTCCTCTAGAACTTGACGACTCGTCAATACCCCTCGGGAGCTCCAAGAAACAAAGTCTTGAATATCGATAATTTTGTTGCCTGGTGCACCTTGAGGGACACTTGGATCCATAGCGGTCAGAAATGTTTGATCCTCTTTGCCTCCATGATCGGGTTGTTCCTAGCATTAACCCAAAAATCCAGAGCTATTGGCAGAGACAATTTGATGCCACAACGAGCTGTGATCAGGATATGCAATGTTTTAGCTTTCAATTGTGCAACATTGCAAGTTTTTGCATCAACCGAGATTGGTTTGGAAAATGAAATTGAAAGAGAAGCTCCAAAATATGAGATAGGTTTTCATAGACCTTTGTGACATGGTCCTATTGTACCTGACATCTTGTCGATACCGCTCAGGAGCTCCGAGAAATAGACTCCTGAATATCGATAATTTTGTTGCCTTGTGCACCTTGAGGGACACTTGGCTCCAAAGTGGTCGGCAATGTTTGAGCCTCTTCACCTCCATTAAAAGGTCATTCCTATCATTCACCCATAAATATAGAGCTATAGGCGGAGACAGTTTGATGCCACGATGAGCGGTTTTAAAGATATGCAATGTTTTAGCTTTCAACTACGCAACATTGGAAGTTTTGGCATCAACAGAGATTGGGTCGGTAAATGAAAAAAAAAAGAAAATATCTAAAATCCAATAAATTTAATCACAAGTATCCATGACATAGTTCTCTATCACTCGATGGCTTGTTGATACCCCTTAGGAGCTCTGAAAAATAGACTATTGAATATCGACAATTTTGTTGTCTGGTGCACCTTGAGGGACACTTGGCTCCATAGTAGTCAGAAACATTCAAGCCTCTTCACCTCCAAGATAGGGTCATTCCTAGCATTCACATGGCAATCTAGATCTATTGGTGGAGACGGTTTGATGCCATGAGGAGCGGTTTTCAAAATATGCAATGTTTTATCTTTTGAAACTACACAATATTGCAATTTTTTGCATCAACCAAGATTGGGTCATAAAATGAAAATGAAAGCCAATCTCTAAAATATAAGATAGGTTATCATATTTCTCCATGACACGGTCCTGTAGAACTTGATAGCTTATTGGTACCCCTTGGGAGCTCGTGCACCTTGAGGGACACTTGGCTCCATAGTGGTCGCCAAAATTCGAGCCTCTCTGCCTCCATGAAAAGGTCATTCCTAGAATTCACCTGGCAATCTAGAGCTATTGGTTGAGATGGTCTGATATCAGGATGCATGGTTTTCAAGATATGCAATGTCTTAGCTTTCAACTGCACAACCTTGTAAGTTTTTGCATCAACTGAGATTGAGTTGGAAAATGAAAAAAAAAAAGTTAATCTCCAAAAATCAAGATAAGATATTATAAAATTACATGACACAATCTTGTAGCACCTGATGGCTTGTCAATACCCCTCGAGAGCTCTGAGAAATGGACTCCTGAATATCGGCAATTTTGTTTCCTTGTGCACCTTGAGGAACACTTGGCCCCATAGCAGTCGATAACATTCTAGCCTCTTCACCTCCATGAAAGGGTCATTAATAGAATTCATTCAACATTCTAGAGCTATAGGTGGAGACAGTTTGAGGCCACAACAAGAGATTTTCAAAATATGCAAAGTGTCAGCTTTCAATTGTGCAACATTGCAAGTTTTGGCATCAACCAAGATTGGGTTGGACAATGAAAAAGAAATTAAATATCCAAAATCCAAGATAATTTATCACAGGCCTCCATGACACATTCTTGTAGCACCTGATAGATCATCAATACCCCCTGGGAGCTGTGAGAAATAGACTCCTAGATATCGCCTATTTTGTTGCCTAGTGCACCTTGAGGGACACTTGGCTCCATAGCAGTCAACAATGTTTGAGCTTCTCCATTTCCATGAGAGGGTCATTCCTAGCATTCAACCAACATTCCAAAGATGTTAGCAAAGATGGTTAGATGCCACAATGAGCAATTTTCAAGATATGCAATGTGTCAGCTTTCAACTGCACAACATTGCAAGTTTTTGCATCAACTGAGATTGGGCCATAAAATGTAAAAAAAAGTGAATCTCCAAAATAAAATATAGGTTATCGGATGCATCTATGATACACTCCTATATCACCTGACATCTTTTTGATACCACTGGGGAGCTCTGAGCTACAGACTCCTGAATATCAATAATTTTGTTGCCTCGTGCACCTTGAGGGACACTTGGCTCCATAGCGGTCGACAACGTTTGAGCCTCTCCACCTCCATGAAAGGGTGGTTCCTAGAATTCAATTAGAAATCTAGAGTTATTGGCAAAGACATTTTGATGTCAAGATGAGCGGTTTTCAAGATATATAATGTTTCAGCTTTCAACTTCGCAAAATTGCAAATTTTTGCATCAACCGAGATTGAGTCGACATATGAAAATGAAAGTGAATATCCACAAATAGAGATAGGTTATTGTAGACCTCCATGACACAGTATTGTAGCACCTTATAGATTGTCAATACCCCTTGGGAGATTTGAGAAAATAACTCCTGAATATTGATAATTTTGTTGCCTAGTGCACCTTGAGGGACACTTGGCTCCATAGAGGTTAGAAACATTTGACCCCCATACCCTCCATGATAGGGTCACTCCTAGAATTCACTTGGTATTCCAGAGATGTTGGTAGAGACAGTTTGATGCCACGATGAGTGGTTCTCAAGATATCCAATATTTCAGCTTTCAACTACGCAACATTGCAAGTTTTGGCATCAACCGAGATTGGGTCAGAAAATGAAAGAGAATATCAAAAATCTGAGATAGATTATCACAAACCTCCATGACATGGTTTTGTAGAACCTGACAGCTCATCAATACCCCTCGGGAGCTCCGAGAAAAATACCCCTGAATATCGACAATTTTGTTGCCTCGTGCACCTTGATGCACACTTGGCTCCATAGCAGATGGAAAAATTTCTAGCCTCTCCGCCTCTATTAAAGGGTCATTCCTAGAATTCACCCAACATTTCAAATCTATTAGAGGAGATAGTTTGATGCCACAAAGAGCGGTTTTCAAAATATGCAATGTGTCAGCTTTCAACTGCGCAACATTGCAAGTTTTAGCATCAGTCGAGATTGGGTTGGAAAATGAAAACAAAAATGAATCTCCAAAATCTAAGGAAGGTTATCACAGGCCTCCATGACACAGTCTTGTATAACTTGACATCTTATCGATACCCTTTGGGAGCTCTGAGAAACAAACTCCTGAATATCAATAATTTTTTTGCCTGGTGCACCTTCAGGGACACTTGGCTCCATAGCGGTCAACAACATTCAAGCCTCTCTACCTCTGTGATAGGGTTGTTCCTAGAATTTAGCTGGCATTCTAGATCTATTGGTGGAGACAGTTTGATTCCACAATGAGTGGTCTTCAAGGTATGCAATGTGTCAGCTTTCAAATGTGCAACATTGCAAGTTTTTGCATCAACTGAGATTGGGTCGGCAAATGAAAAAGATAGCTAATCTTCCAAATCTAAGATATGTTATCACATACCTCTATAACACGGTCCTATAGAAATTGACATCTCGTCGATACCCCTCAAGAGCTCTGAGAAACAAACTCTTGAATATCAACAATTTTGTTGTCTGGTGCACCTTAAGGGACACTTGGCTCCATAGTGGTTGACAATGTTTGAGCCTCTCCACCTCTCTGGCAGGGTCATTCCTATCATTCACCCAGAATTTCAGAGCTGTTGGTGGAGATGGTTTGATGCCATGTCAAGAAGTTTTAAATATATGCAATGTGTTAGCTTTCAACTGTGCAACATTGCAAGTTTTGGCATCAACCGTGATTAGGTCGACAAATGAAAACAAAAGAGAATATCCCTAAACTGAGATAGGTTATCACAAGCCTTCGTAAAATGGTCTTGTATCACCTAATGGCTTTTTGATACTCCACATGAGCTCTGAAGATCGACAATTTTGTTGTCTGGTGCACCTTGAGGGACACTTGGCTCAATAGCGGTCAACAACGTTTGAGCCTCTTCGCCTCCATGATAGGGTCATTCCTAGCATTTACCTTAAATTTTGGAGCTATTGGCAGAGATGGTTTGAATTATTTAAATGTGCATTTCAATAGTTTAAATGATTTTTTGTAAATACGTATATACAAAGAATGTGCTAGCATGAAACATGACAATAAGCTTAACATATATTTATAGTATTCATAGGGTAAACATATTTTTTTAATTAATGATGAAAAATATGTTTACAACTTAGCTCATTAGGAGAACCAGGAGGAAAGAGCTGAGAAGAGAAAACCTCTGGTATTGCCCCAAAAAATAGAAGAGAAAACTTGTTATTAAATATTACAAACTTCTCGTTATATAGACGAGGTAATGCATGAGCAATTTACAGTCCACCCAATGTGGATTCAAGGGATTAATTCCTTTACAAATATACATGTTATATACACATGCATTCAACTAGATTCAATATTACAACATTTTGGATTCAACTTTAGTCCAATGAAGCATCTGGATCTTCCCTACCCTTTATTGTCTCAAGTATTGCCTCGTGGCCTTACTTGCGAACCTTCCAAAGAGTTTTATTGTGTGGTTTTCCTCCATATTTTGTCAACTAGACATTTGATGCAATGAAAAGGTTGGAATAATGAAGAATCTTCCTATGTATCTCCCAATCCTTGAACAACCACAACGTAGGGTTCATCATACAATACCGTATAAGCCATGTACGAGTTACAACCACTGCTTCTGTAAGGTATTCTAATCCTTCATCATCTATAACTGAGTGATCCAATTTATTTTTGGCCTTAGCACAATGACACAAATAATAATCTTCCCTTCGTCATTGTCTTCAGGTGCAATAACAACAAAAAACATGGTCTGCAATGATATAAGCATAATGAGGAGATTAATTTAATGAATACTTATGATAAAGTACTAAATTTGAGACTATTTGTGAGTTGAAAATTTACCTTGTTGTAGTAGATCAGACAAATGGTGAAATTCAATGGATGATTCCATTTGTGTCAATTGCAATGTTGCTTGGGGACGATAGGAGTCAAGTGGGCTCAAAATTTGTGTAGACCATTTGTCAACCCATTCCTTTGACTCACACCCATCCCAATCTTCATCTACACATGATGAACAAAAGAATTCCATATGTACAAAAATCCTTGTATGGTGCAATGTTATTTTCATCCATGAACCAAAAAAATCTATGAACCATAGAATCACCTTCATTACCTAGACCCATTGTAGCATTACACCACTGGATGATACTTCATTCTTCTGAGAATGTTGCTTGTTCTTTACTTTAATTACTCACGTGATAAGGCCCTTTTTATTCATGCACCTGCACCATTGTGATCTCGCTTTCCATGACAGACCTTTGTAGAATTCCACATATATTGAATACCAGTGTTCGTATGCTTCTTTCTCAATAATTAAAAGATCCGATAATTGTTGAATTGTGATGCATAATTGTCTGACCATATGATGTGTCAACGATATGATATTTTCCAATTACTCAAATCACCATAAAATAGATGAAAGCAACTGCATAGAAACTCTATAGAATGTGAACGATCATCGGTGATGTAAAAATGACACTCCCTCAATATCTTCCTATTCTCCTTTGTACTATCAGGTGAATGCATAAATGCTATATGAAAAAATATAGCAACTTGTTGAGATCTATAATACTTTGTTTGCACCTCAGTTTTTGGTTATAGACTGTAGTTGTCTATGAAGTCGACAACTAAAATAATGGTATCAAGTGGGAATGTGTCCTTGCATAACTTGAATTGCATATCCAACCATCGAGCTCTATGTGTATTCCTTGCATACTCATACACAATCTTGTCATGAAAAATAATCATGAACTGATACACTGGAATCTTTTCAATTACTAAATCAAATCTTTTAGCCTCCTTTCCATCTTTTAGAGCACATGCGACTCTCTTATATTTTCCAAAATCCATTTTTTCATTCCCAATTGCATGTGTACTCTCCATATGTTGACAAATTGGGAATTGTTGCAAACCACCACAATCTATGCATGTAGCTTTAGAGCATGCGAGCTTGTAAAATTTTTGACCATCCACTCTTTCACATAAAATTGTAGTAATTAATTCACTTGAATATGTAGGTGCGTCATTTATGTTTTAATCCTGCAAAACATTGTTAGAATGCAAATCTACACATATATGCCTATAAACATCAAAATGGTTAGAAAATTCAATATGTACCCTACAAAAACAAGTTGTGCGTGTGTGCTTTATCTTCACATAAAAAGGTTTATCCATTTCAAAATATATTTGACTAATTTTAAATTGAGGATACTTATGTATAAATTTTGCGAAGAATTGTGTCTGAGTTGAATCCAAAAAATGTTTTGGATGTGGAATGCAGATTCGAATACCAATCCTCCTCCTTACAACATCTCATTTATTGGGAGATACTCGTGTGTTAGTCTTCCAAAAGTCTTCAATGATGGATTTTAAAGCTTCAACAATTGGTTTATCCTTCTGCGGTAGTCTACCAAAAAATGCCCATAACTCATTGTTATTTGGATCTTCCACTCTTTGACGCCTCCCCACAACTCTCATTAGAGACTTTCTACTTATTTTCAACTCTTTTATTGTCTTTATAATGAATCAAGATTTCTTCATTTGAGTGCTTACTATTTTTAATGTAAGTACATGTCGTGTGACATTACTATCTTTTGTGTGTGATGTAGAACTCACTCTCATATGCAGTCATTAGATTCTTTACAATATATTTTTCACTTGACTCATCCATCGTTCTTAGCCCAAGAATCTTCATGATGGTCCTAAATTATAGATTTCTCATTATTTGAACAAATAGTTGACATCTTCCTATCATATTTAAATTCTCAAAAAATAATCTCCAAATACGGATAACATATCTTTGACAAGTGCGCTTGGGAATCTTGTCAGGCATTTGTTGCCAAATGTTAGTATCACCATCAATTAAATATTTTGGCTTTCTGTAAATTATTCTAGGAGGTGTTTTCAACTTTTTAGTGGCCTTCAAATTGAGATTGGAAAGATGGATCCTCACCAGCTTGAAATTTCAATGATGTTCCTTCAACATGAAACGATGTTGTGCCTACACCTTCAGATATAGATAATGGTGTGTCTTCCACATGACACAATGGTGTGCCTACACCTTCAGATTTAGATAATGGCGTGCCTTCAAGATGATACAAGGGTGTGTCTCCAACATAGGATTGTGGTGCCTCTTCAACTTGGGAAATCATAGATGATGTGCCCACATCTTCATAATTCAATTGTCTTTTTGCACACAAGTTTCTCATCCATTGCCTTTTAGTTTCGAATTCTGATTCTCTCTTACTTTCTATTGAGCTTTCATGTTTCTCATCCAAAGGAAAATCATCTTCTATGGTATGAAATTTTTTGAGTTCATGAAGTTGTCTCATTCTTTCCCTTTTCTTCTCTTTGTCTCTTTCATGTTCTCCTAGTGTTAGAGTCTTTGCTCATTTCCTTTGCATGATGATGATTTCTACATATGAATTCATTACAATTTTCAAATTATTATATTAATCTATTACAAGAAGTAAAACTGTATAATATCAATCTAAGTTATATTAACTCAAAATATAATAGAAATCTTTTACAATATGTTAAATTATTTCTTTAAAAAATTCATATCATATAAATTATAAACAAAAAGAGTCTTTCTTCACAATTCACGTCTAAAAAATAAAAATAAATTACCTCAATGGATCAATTTTGGTGAAGAATGATTGATTTTCATTCTTCGATGTTGACTTTTGAATAAAAATGTGTTTCAAATTAAGGGCCCGTTTGGCGCATGGAATTAACTTATCTAGAATAGGCCTATTCTGGAATTAATTAATGCTCAAAATGAAAGATGGAATAAGCTATTCTGCGTTTGGATCCCATAATGTGGAATTGGAATAAAAGGTTATTTTTTATTTTTTTAATTAATTTGAACAATATGTATTTTTAACTTGTGTACACACATACACATACACATATACACACATACATATACACATATACACACATACACACACACGTGTGTATATATACACTTATATGCACACATACACACATATATACACATATGTATGTATATACACATGTGTATATACACACATAGGTGTGTATATACATGTGTGTGTATATACACACATGTGTGTATATACACGTGTGTGTATATACACACACATGTATATATACATTTGTGTGTACGTGTATATACACACATGTGTGTGTATACACACATGTATATACACCTTTGTGTGTATACACACATGTATATACACATTTGTGTGTATACACACATGTGTGTGTATATACACATTACACACGTGTATATATACACACATGTATATATATACATACCCACATTAAAAAAAAAGATTTAAAAAAAAAATTATAAAAAAAATAAAAATTAATAAAATAAAATAAATTTGAATCCATAAATAGCATATTCTCGAATAAGAAATGAATTCCAGCTTTTTTTTAGAATTAACTTATGCTGGAATAAGCCCCAAAATGGGGATAAGTTTTCTAATTCGAGAATAAGGAAAATGCCCACAAACAGAGAATAAATTT
>MU228484.1:1519553-1545863 GCA_018584345.1 Thuja plicata
CTAGTACTTGATATTATCTTGTTTCAGAGAGAGAGAGAGAGAGAGAGAGAGAGAGAGAGAGAGAGAGGTATGCAACAATTCTTGAATACTTGTTTCCCTTCTAGTATTTGATATTATCTTGTTTCACTTCTAGTATTTTGCATAATCTGTAACAATATTTGAATACTTGTTTCACCTCTAGTGTTTGACATTATATATTAATCCAGTGCATGTAACATGTGCAAATCTCATCGATAGACCTTGTTACAATTTGTGTGCATGTGTTTCAGGATAACTTATTTTTGGTATTCACGATATGATTATTGCATGTAGATTCTCTGTGAAGTGACCTTTCTTACTACTCTAGGTCTCATGACATATTAGGCCAATTTGATCTTTTTAGTTTCTCTAACTCAGAGGTGGAGAGCTAAGTAGGATTGCAACATGAAGTCATGGAAAACAATGGAAAACAACCAAGGAATTCTCAAATACTATTTGTGGAATTCTTGAAGAAACTCTCTCTCTCTCTCTCTCTCTCTCTCTCTCTCTCTCTCTCTCTCTCTCTCTCTCTCTCTCTCTCTCTCTCTCTCTCTCTCTCTCTCCTTTTGTCATTTTCTATCTAATATAGGTCGTACACCCTATAGTGTGTATGCCATATAGGGCGTACACCCTATAGTGAGTATAGGGCGTACGCCCCTTTTAATGAAATTGATTTTTAACAAGCCTAAGGCTTGGATTTGCCTTGAAGTTCCAACTTAAAGGCCTAGAGGATTTAAACAGGTCTGAGACGTGTTTTCTAGCAAACATATAAAAAAATAACATTTTTCCTTGTGTGCTCCCCATCAAGGTTGCACATGGTTGAATAACGATAAAATCAGATGACATGATATTGTATATCTCTCTGATAGCTATCCAACAATGTAATTTATTTTGAATTATCATTATGTTTAGCTTTTCATTTTTAATTTATTTTTGAAGTATGTTCAATTTTTTCAAAAACCAACTTGTATTCATTTGGGCTTAGATTTTGGCTTGTTCATCAAATTTTAAAAAACATTACATTTTCATAAACTAGACTCCATTCTACAAACTTAAAAAAAAAAGAAGAAGTTTTGATTTTCAATTAGTTTTCAATAATTTCTAGGGGGAGCACACAAAAATTTCAAGTTGTCAGGATGTGTCCACTTCGGAAAATGGAAAAAAATCACACATTCATCAAAAAATTAGTAGAAAAATCTAGGATAAAATAGGTGGTGTTAGCTAATTTCTCACTGGAGCGATTAATTTTTTTTTTTTAAAAATTTACATTTTAGGGGGAGCACACCATATGCTATGTTATGTTTTTTCACAAAAAGTAGGACCACTTTTTTTTCTTTCCCTTATTGAGGGCCTTAATCTCCACCATTTCTAAAATAAATTAGTAGTTTAGAAACTAGATTCATAGTAGAACAACTCTTTTTTTTGTCACATTTTAAAATTTTGAGTGTAACTATCCTCACTTTCTCATTCAAGTTCAGGGTTTGCTGATTTCAGAAAAAAAAAGTGGCATCTTATACCCCCTTTTTGGTCCCCCATCTTTGTGCACTTACCCATAATTGAACACACAAATGCGAGAGTTCTTGTAGAAAGGGTTGATCCATGTGAGTTTGAGTCCATGTATTGTATCAGTAGTACTAACACCAAACAAAAATAGAGAATGGAGGATGTGTAAATATTATCAGGCTATCAAAAAGATTACTATAGAGTATAGGTTTCCCTTGCCAAGGATGGATGACATTATGAATTGTTGAGTGGAGTTTAGTACTTCAGAAAGATAGATCTAAAGAGTTGATATCACCAAATAAAAAATAGAGAAGGAGATCAATGGAAAACAACCTTCAAGACAGAGGGCTTGTATGAGTGGTTTGTCATGCCTTTTAGCTTTACAAGTGCACCGAGCGCATTTATGCGGCTCATGAACGAGGCATTGAAAGATTTTTTTTAATAAGTTTGTTATTGTTTACTTCAATGATATTTTGATCTTTAGTAATATATTGTAAGAGAATATAATGCATATTGATAGGGGGTGGGTTCCACAATAGAGGGTTACACTTTTTACCCAGCTTTGACAATGATATGTACATTTTGATTAAAAAAAACTTCATATTCAGATGCCTATTGCTGCTAAATCGTTACAAATTTGAAGATGATATAAATTAGTGTCTTTTAAAATTTTCTATGTAGATTCTAAATTTATTTTTTTCAATTTATTTGGAATTGATTTAAATATATTTTTGTATCTCCCTCAAAAAATAGATTTTGCTATAAATAATTTTTTTAAAGAGTGACACTCACTTGTTAAAGCATAACTTTTTTTTTCTAAAATAGATATGAATATGATTCTTTGAAATTTAGTTTTGTAACATTGATATCTAATGTTTTCAATTTGTTTCATGACTTTGTCCTCAGTATTTCATATTTTATTTACATTTAAAGTTGACTTAACTGTAATTTTGACATACAGTCATTTGTTAAATTCTAACTTGTTGTGTATGTGTCCAATTTAATTTAATTTTTGTTAGAAAGAAGACCTCCATACCTAGTGCACAGATATTTTTAGATTTTTTTCACTTGTTTACTATTTTTCCATGAGCATTGAACATAAAGGTCGGTGTTTGGTGAGAAAGCTATACTTAATTACTTTTAAAAAAAAATCATAACAAACTCAATATATATTAAAATTACAACCATTGAAAATCTCATTCCGAGTACTTTTGTCATGGATCTGGATTTGTCAATATTGTTCCATTTGAGACTTCAGTTTCAACTCCCAAGACTAGAAAATTATAAAAATTAGGAGATTTTTGGGGGATCATTTTTGAAAAGATGTTTCAATAGAAGAGGTTTTGATAATCCCCCCCCCCCCTCCTTTCTATTGAAAGTCCATGGATTCTCATTTTAAAAAAAAAATTCAAGGGGTTTTGATGGAAATCCCTTTCTACGAATAAAATATCAAAATTATCACTTTCAATTCAAATTCAAGGTGGGAAAGGTTTTGATCGAAATGAATTTTGAATTTTGATCGAAAGTCACTTAAGATCGAAAGTGGCAAAAAATACAATTTGTCTAAATTTTGCAAATTCCTTCCTCCAAAAAAGTGTAACCCACTATTGTGGGTTCACTTAGGGTCTTTCAGAAGGTAAGGGAAGAAAATTTGTTGATTAACCTAAAGGTGTAGTTGCTTGAAGGAGTTAGTGTACTCGATATTTGTTTTATCTCGGTAGATGGTATTAAAATGGACCCAGAGAAAGTAAAGGCTATCCTTGAAAGGTCTACTCCAAGGAGTGCTACTAAGGTAAGATCTTTTCATGGCTTGGATATATTTTATAGAAAGTTTCTCAAGAATTTTAGTAGTTTCTATGGAACCCTAATTGAAAAAATGAGAGGGGATAGAGAAAATTTTAAGTGGACTGTAGGAATAGCAAAGACTTTTGATTTTTTTTAAAATAAAAGATACAAAACAACCTATTTTGACACTTTTAGATTTGAATAAGGTATTTCAAGTAGACTATGATGCTAGTGTAAATTCCATTGGAGCTATTTTGAGTCACGGAGGTAAACCCATTGCTTATTTTAGTGATAAGTTGAATGATTCCAAAATAAAATATTATTTTTATGATCAAGAGTTTTATGATATAGTTCAGGCATTAAGAAGGTGGAGAGATTATCTTTTACCTAAATAGTATTTTTTATTTACTGATCATCAAGCTTTACAATATTTTAATATCCAAGGAAATTTGAATCAAAGGCATTTAAAATGGGTTGAGTTTTTGCAGAGTTACATTTTATTTTTAAACACAGGAGTGGAAACTCTAATAATTTTATAGATGCCCTGAGAAGGAGGAAAAATTTGTTAAAAAAGATGCATATCAAAGTTGTTGGGTTCAAGGAAATCAAGATTTTGTTTCTTGAAGATCTTGATTTTGGCAAGGCTTGGAGATATTTCATAGAATCTCTTACTCTAGACAAGACCAGATAGTTGGATTTTATAATCCAAGATGATATCTTAGTCAAAGGTAGCCAATTGTGCATTCAATAGAGTTCCATGAGGGAGAACCTAATCAAACAGAAGCATAGTGGAGGATTGGCTAGACACTTTGGTTGAGATAAATCCATTGCTCTGGCTAGTGAGGATTATTATTGACCACAATTTCTATAAGATGTTAAGAAGTTTGTACAATTTTCTGAATATGCCAAATGGAGAAAGGAACCAAGAAGAATAGTGGGTTATATCATCTGTGAACTATACCCAAGAGGCCATGGGAGGACATTAGTATTTAATTTGTTATTGGTTTACCAAGGACTCAAAGAGGACATGATTTCATTTTTGTGGTGGTAGATAGGTTCTCAGAGATGAAATTTTTCATTCCTTGCAGAAATGCTAATGGTGTTGTTCATGTGGCTGAATTATTTTTTAGAGAATTGGTGAGACTACATGGTCTTCCCAAAAGTGTAGTTTCAGATCAAGACACTAAGTTTTTTGGATTATTTTGGAGGTCATTGTGGAAAAAGTTGAAGACATATTTGGAGTCTAGCTCAGTGCACCATCCATAGATCGATGGGTAGATATAAGTGGTGACTAGGTATTTGGGAAACTTTTTGAGATGCTTAGTAGGAGATAAAGTGAAGGGGTGAAATTTGATTTTAGCACAAGCATAATTTGCACACAATAACTCTTTCAATAGGAGCATCGGTAAATAACCATTCCAGATTGTATATGGAAGTAGTCCTAGAAATGCTTCAGAATTAAGGAAGTTGGACAAAGGAGAAAATACAAGCGTCAAAGATAAAGACATTGAAAAACACCTAAAGAATTTACATGAAGAGGTGAGAAAGCATATTAATAAAATGAACATTGAGTAAAATGCCAAGGAAACTCAGAAAAAAAGAGATATAAGGAATTTCAAATTGGAGATGAATCCATGGTTCATTTGAGAAATGAGATATTTTGATGTAGGAGAATCCTTGGTTTGCTGACAACCTTGCATCGTTCTATGAGTTTGGGTTATAGCTGGCAGTTTCTGTATTTCTTGTTGTGGTTTTTCAATTCATTGTTTAGTTGTTGCGCTTGTACTAGCATGTTCTTGACAATGTTTTGGATTCTTACCTATGATTGATTTTTATTTAGTGTTATCTTGCTTGAGATTTGGAGGATCCTGTGATAGGGTAATATTTTTTTTCTTATTCTTTTATTCGGGTTGACATATTGGAGTGTGCTGGAGTTTCCATGTGAGTCAGGAGTTGCGCTCATGGGTTATTGTTCTGGAGTGTTCTTTGATCATTATTCTATGATCGCATCTCTTGGGGTTGATCATGTGTTGAGATTTCTTTCTCTTTCTCTCCATGGGTAACGTGTTAATGACTTACGTGGACTTACTTGGAGATTTGTGTTGCAATTGAGATTGTGGGAATCTTAGTCATTACAAAATTAGTATGTGAATCATGTTTCCTTTGTGGATTCTTCCATGTGATCACTTAGTCTTATTTTATGTTTGTATAGGGATGGACCTATATTTTTAAGACATCTCCTGCTTTGGGGAATGTATATCTTGAGCTGACTTGTGGTCGTTGTTTTATATAAAATAGGGTTTGGTTTCATGTTAGAAAGGGAGTTAGTCGAGGGAAGAAGGTGTAGTAGTGGACTATTCACCTAAAGATTGAAAATATCTTTGGGATAGATCTTATATTTGTATGTGGCCATAAATAGGAAGGCCTTACAAAGAGGCATGTATGAATAAATTTTGTTGAACAAAGCTTTTATGTTAGTTCAAATCTTTTTGTTCTTTTTTATTTCCATTGTGTTGACTCTTGCTGCAAGGTTCCACATCTCCTTTGGGGATTCTGTCACCTTGGCACTGCATTAGGTGGTATCACAACAAGGTTTGATGCTAGTGGTTTTTGCAAATTCATGTTCTTGAGCTTTTAATTCCTTGGATAAGTTGTTCAAGTGAGGTGGTAGAGTGAAAATCTAGCTCACATCAACTTAAGGACTGTACAAGGTGGTCAGAACATGGATTTGTTTCACTTAAGATTATGAATATGCCTCTTAGAAGACTAAACCCTAGGATGATTGATCAAGTGAAAAAAGATCTGTGAGATGAGATCTGTAATGAAATGAATGAATTGAGGAATGAAGTCATGGATTATATTAGAAATTTTATTGTTGGATTACATGGAGGTCTGAGAACATAAGATGTTTATGAGGAAGCTACTGATGAATTGAGATCTGTAGAGATTGTTAGATCTGTTGATGAAGATGGATCTGATAGTTTGATGAGAACTATGGCTAGATTGAACACTATTTGTAGGATGGAAGTATCTAATTTCTCAGGTACATTGAATCTTGAAGATCTGATTGATTGGATAGGAATTCTAAAAGAAAACTTTGAGCTTGAAGACATATGTTATCTTTTAAGGGTTAGATTTTCATAGACTAAGTTGAAAGGACATACTTCTCTTTGGTGGAAGGGGTTGCAGATAAATAGAGAAGATGTAGGAAAATTGAATATTACTAGATGGAAGTTGAGGGTTACTTTATTCAAAGCCAATTTCATACCCAAGGATTATCAAATGGAATTGTTTAAGAGGTTGCAGAATCTGAAGCAGAAACATATTAGTGTGAAGGATTATACTGAGGAATTTTACAAGTTAACCATTAGATTTGGACATAGATAGTTTACTAAAGAGAAAGTTTCTAGATATGTTAATCATTTGAGATATAACACATATGATGAGTTGAGTATGCTAAAGATTAGTGCAGTTGGAGATGATTATCAGTATGCTTTGAATGCTGAAGATAAGTTAACAAAGAGAAATCAAGCCAACTCTATAGGAAAAGATAAAAAGGTGAAAGAGAAAGATAAGCATGTTGAAGAAGTTAAATTGGTTGCACCCAAGAATGATGACAGCAAGAGAGATGACATGAATTGGTTTAAAGGAACTTTTTTTAAGTCTGGACATGATGGACAAAGATATTTTCAGTGTAAATTGATTCTTGTGGCTTAGGAGGATCCTATTATTATTGAGAACATAGTTGAATCTAGGAGTTGTGAGAATCTTATGCTTAGAAGAACATTGCTGACAAAGAAGAAAGATTATTTTTGTCAAAGGAGAAATTTATTGAGGACTATGTGTAAACCTAGTGGTAAATATTTTAAGGTGATTTTTGATGGAGGAAGTACTAATAACTTGGTTTATAATGAAATGGTTCAAAATCTTATCTTGAAGAGGTTGAAACATCCTTGTCCTTATAGGGTTAGTTGCTTATAGTCAGATCATGCAGTAGAGGTTAAGGTGATAAGTTTTCACATTAGCCCTTATAGGGATAAAGTATTATGTGACATTGTGAATATGATTTCTTGTCATGTTTTACTTGGAAGACCTTGACAATATGATAGAGAGGCTATTCATGACTATAAAAGAAATTTTTTGATTATCCTAAAAGATGGACACAAATTGACTTTGACTCCTTTGAAGGATGACAACAAAAGAATGAGGAACTTGAGAATTGGAAGGAGATATGAGATGACTACAGAGGTAAGTACAGACATTAAGGTTTACAAATCAGAAGGAAAATCAGAGGGTAAAATGAAGCATAAGAAGATTCATTTGGGATATTTTCCTATTGATACATCTAGTTCACGTAGAAGGCATGAGTGGAAGAATGATAGGAAAAGTCATTTGCAATATTCGAATGAGAAGGGTGGAATGACAGTGCAAATAGAAGATGGACGAAATATGCAGATTAAGAATTAACATGGGATCTCTATCTTGAATCCCTTCAGATTTTCATAATCTTCTCTTATGGAAAATATTTATTCACCTAGGGTGTCTATTGTAGGAGTGACCTTGGTTTGCTATTAAGTTTGCATCATTCTATGAGTTTGGGTTATAGTTGTTAGTTTATGTGATTTTGGTTGTAATTGGTCCATTTGGATCTTTAGCTGTTGCATTCATACTTGCATGTTCTTGATAGTGTTTTGGATATCTTTGATCACTCCTTATTCAGTGTTATGTTGCTCAAGATTTGGAGGATTTTGCAATAGGGAAGTATTTTCTTCCCCGCTCTTCTGATTTGGTTGACAGATTGGAGTGTAGTCAAGTTTTATGCGAGTTAGGAGTTGCGCTCTTGTGTTCTTGTTCTAGAGTGTTCTTGTATCATTCTCCTATGATCGCATCTCTTGGGGTTGATCAGGTGTTGAGATTTCTTTCTCTTTCTGTCCGTGGGTAACGCGTTCATGACTAGCATAGACTTTCCTAGAGATTTTTTTTTTTGGTCAAGATTGAGGGGATTCTAGCCATTGTGATCTTAGCGTGTGGATCGTGGTTCCTTCCTGAATTTTTCTATGTGATCACTTCTTCTTATGTCATGTTTTTATAGGGTTGGAGCTATATTTGTAAGATGTCTGCTACTTTGGGAAATGTATTTCTTGAGCCGAATTGTGGTCATGATTTTGTATAAAATTAGGGTTTGGTTTCATGTTAGAGAGGGAGTTAGTAAAGGGGAAAAGGGGTAGTAGTGGACTATTGACCTAAAGCTTGCAAAGATCTTTGAGATAGATCTTAGATTTGTATGTAGCCGTAAGTGGGATGGCCTTACAACCTGCCATGTATGAAGAAATTTTGTTGAATAAAGTTGTTATTTTAGTTCAAAGCTTATTGTTTATTATTACTTCCACTGTGTTGACTCTTGCTGCGAGGTTGGACATCTCCTTAGGGGATTCTCTCACCTTGGCACTACATCAGATTTCTAGTGGGAACATATAATAAATTGAAGATGAAGAAGTTCTGACCATGTCAAATCTTGAAGAAGCGTGATTGAGGAAATGCTTATTAAGTACAGTTGTATAGTGAACTCAATATTTCACCTGTGTTTAGTATTTCAGATTTGACAGAGTATCATGAAGTAAGTAAATGGATGATGAAATAGTAGTAGTACTATGGAATATTCCAACACAAACTTTAGTTATAAAGGAGAAATAAGACATCTTGGATAGTCACGTTGGAGGAAGCACAAGAAACAAGAAATATGAAGAGTACTTGGTTAAATAGAAAGGAAGGTCTGCTACAAATTCATCATGGCTATCAAAGGAAGAGGTTGACCATCTTGGTTTTCCTTTGCACACCTAAGATGTGACAAGGTCACTTCTCAAATTACCTAGGGCATTTGATGCAGGAGCATCCATGGTGTAAGACAAGTCTTAAATCACCCAAAAAATATTGTCTGATTTTAAAATAATGGCTGATTTAGGCTGGTTTACTATTTTTAGCAAATTTACTATTTTTAGCAAGTCTTAAGTTTGAGCATCGATTGTTCCAATTACATCCTTGGAGGTTTATATTGGATATATAAGCATATTAGTAAAATTTCAAGGTAAGATCAAGTCTAATTTTTAAGATATTGAATTTTTTGACTTTGGTGGGGTGGTACAAGAGAATTTGAACTTAATTTTGAAGGCCTTAGAGGCTCCAAAAGGGGTTAAAATTCATCAAGGATGACACTTTGCCATTCTATCTTGTAGAACTCTTCAAGAGGTTTCTCTAAAGTGGTTATAATAGAAAATCAAGGCCACGGTTCAAAAGTTATGGCTTTTAAAAGTTGCACTATCAAGACTCAAGTTTCCAAACAAAAAGGAAGAGAGAAAAATCACTTAGGCAAGAAATCGAACCCTAGGTGCGAAAATGTTAAAGTTTCACTTTCTAAAATTTTCTAAGGAAATTATTTGTGCTACATAAACATGGATGAAGGTGGGTTTCAGGCTTGGTTCCAGAAGGGTAGTTTGTGGCTCTGTCTTGCAAATTATTGTAATGAAAATGCCCATGTAGTTGTAGCATGTTACTTTTCTGAATATTGTAATGTTATTTTATTGAAGATAATAGAAAGCAAGTGAATCTATTCTTGCAATTTTCTATTTATTTCCTAGTTGTGTTGTTTGTGTTTGGATTAGTAAGGGGAGTTCCCTTATCAAGATCATATTAGCTTCTTATCATTTCAAATGTATTCCTTCCTATCTTTGAGTATTGGTTCACTCATGTTTGCATGCCAATTCATTATTTCACTGCATTTTGTTGTGGTTGATTGAAGAAGTTTTTCCCTCATTCATACTTTCATTATGTGAAGCCTTGGAGGGAATTAATGTCAAATTCAAGAGACATGCTTTGTGGGTCTTTTTATTCCCTCAATAGGTTCATTTTACCTTCATTTCATTCCCTTTCTAGCTCTTTCAGTCATCCACGTTATCTTTTCGACAACCCACCATGGTGTATTCCCCTCTTAGTAAGCACATTTTTGTCTCTCTAAAACAATAGAAGAAGTTGATATCAGGACCTTTCCTTATTTCTCACATGTAGAGGGTCTTCAAATGGCAGAGTTAGCACATTGAGAATGCAATCTGCATGGTGATTGGGGATGGTATTTTAATTCCCGATTCTACTCCTTGGATCCTATATCCTTCATAGGTATTAATGGTTTTCCTCTCTAATGCCTTTGATTTTTAACAAAATGAAGCTCAATTGAGATATTTATGTGTTATTTTATCCGAGAGGAGTTTTAAAAGGGGTATGTGGTGCTGGAAGTTTTAACAAATTAAGATCTCTTTCTATGGAAGGCTATGATTGCTGGTTTATTTCCACCTAAATATTTGAAGAAGAAGCCCTTGTATTCAAAAGTCTTCGGCATTCTAAAAAACTCTTTGACAATAGAGAATTGTCGAATATTTGGTAGAGAAATTCGGGTGCTTGCAGATACTCTTCCTACTCAAATGGTAGTCAAGACCAAAGGGATTTTCTTTGCAAGGCACCGAATAATGGAATTTCATCCTACTCGTCGAAAGCAACCTGGATTGAGGGTGGTTGATTCTCATGGTTTTGTCGCTGCTCCTACAGATGAGGCAGGTCCTTCTCGTCCTCCAAATGAGGATCTTGGGGAGTCTTCTCCTATTGGAGGCTAGTGTTCTCGTTCTATGGTGTAGGTCTTATCACATTTTTGTGCTCCTTGTACAATTTTTGGCATTTGCTTCCCTATGAATGGTTCTATGATTTTTCAAGTTTGGGGAAGTTTCCTTTTGCAGATTTTCTAAAGGAACGCCTCTGTCTGTTATTGATGAATGATTGTCTTGGATATAGGGTATATACAATGTACAGTTTCTTTTTGCATCTACCTCCAGTTTATGTATTTGCCATTAGGACGTATGAAAAGGTTGAGATTTGTTTTGGATCTATTTTGATCTCTCCGAGACCCTATTTTCTTTATTTGAGTCATTTCGTAATTTCTAATATAACTATTTTATTATCATTATAAGTTTAGACTATCTTTCACCTTTTAATGATAAAAAAACTACAAAAATAAAACCATGAACAAGAATAATAATACACAAGAAACTAATTAACTTATATAAAAATTTCAAGGAGACAAAAAATAAATAAGTTAAACATAATATTATAATAATTAAATTAATTAAAAAAAATACAAGAAGAATAATGACAATCTAAAAAATAAATTAAATAATGACAAGAAAACAAAAAGGTAGAGAACCTAAAAAATAATATTATAATATAAAAAATTAAAAACAAGAAATAATATAATATAATATTGTAATATTACAAAATTAAAACAAGTTTTTTTTTGAGTTTTGAGAAGATGATTTTTTTGCTCTGCTAGGGTGTAGAGTCGCATTTCTATTCTGAGTCCTCCTGTCCTTTTAGAACGCATTTACTGCGGGAAAAAGCTTTAGTATTTATGGCCCCGGCCACCATTAGCCCTGCTGTTGATGTTGGTGTTGTTTTGGTGATAGATAACAATGGTGCCTCCCAGCAAGAGACCTTGCAAGTTTGTTCCCAAAGTGTTCCATGAGGTATGTCTCAGCCAGATATTATTTTTCCCATTCATGAGTTTGATGATGCCTATTCTTGGCATGAAATGCATACTCTTATTGGTTACTTTCGGGGTCGCAACCCTCCTGAAAGTATGATTAAGGATTGGGTGGCGAAAGCCTGGACTCCTCATGGAATCTGTTTGGATGGCATTCAAAGTCTCACCAAAGGTTTCTTTTTGTGTCACCTTTCCAATCCCACTCATGTGGATAATATTTTTGCCAAAGGACCATGGAATATTAGGGCTTCCCTTTTAGTTTTCTAGTGTTGGTCTCAAGACTTTTGTATCTCTGATGACAAGAAACTAAAAGTCCCTGTATGGGTTGAGTTTCTTGGTCTTCCTCTACCTTATTGGCCTTTAATGCATGCCATGGCACAAAAGATAGGTAAGGTTATTTGTAATGAGCATGACCATTTTTTCAATCCTCAGCCTCAAAAGAGGCTCTATATTAAAGTCAACCTCTCCTGAGATCTTAAAGAAACTGTTGAGATTCAGGTTGTCGACACCATCTTCTCTGAGAAGTTGCTTTACCTCAACCTTCCCAACACCTGTTATCATTGTCAATCCAAAGAGCATAAGATCAAGGACTGCCCTTTGGTAGTCCCTCAGCCCAAGCCTCCTCCTAAGGATTCTGCTTCGTTGCCCGTTGATGCTGGTAAAAAGGAAGACACCAAGAAGGATGACTAGGTAACGGTTGACTACAAAAACGAGAAGGTTAAACCTGTCACTTTGACTTTCTCTTTAAAGCCACCACCTCTTATAGCAGCTCATGTTACTTCTCATGCTGAGAACATTTCAAACCCTAGCTAGTAGGGGAAGGAGACTTTGGATTCTGGTGGTAACCCTCTTTGGGTTTGCACACCTCAGGCAGCTTCCGTGATTTCCACTCCTCCCATTTTCTGTTGCTCTCACATCCTTGAAGGGCATGCTGAGGCCACAAAGGAGGGCATGTCTAAAAAATGTAGAAATGTTTCAATGGAGTTTCCTGGGAATAATTTTGCTTATTTGTCAAATAGTTTTGCCTCCCTTGGGGATGGTGATGGTATGGATGACATTGTTTTCTCATGAAGTACATCTCATGGAATGTTAAGGGTCTGAAAGACCTGCCCAAAAAGTATTCTCTCAGGGATGTTCGTAATCGTGTTAATCATCTGGATGTGTTATGCCTCCAGGAAGTTAAAATTTCTAGTTTTTTTCTTGATGTTGCCTGCAAAGTTATTTGGCCTAAGAGCCTTTCTCTTTGTTCTCAGCACGAAGCTGGTCGAGGTGGAGTTGTTACTCTCCTTTCTCCTCATTGGAATTGTTTCTTAGTCAATCATGTTTCAGATCTCATGCAACAATTTATTTGGGCCACTTTCATTATCGAGAATCATTCTTTTGGCATAGTTAATGTTTATGCTCCCAATGATGCTGTTGACAGATCCCATCTTTGGTGTTGGCTTGTGGATTCTCTACCACTTGCAACTTGGCTTTTTTTGTGGTGAATTTAATATGGTTGAGGTGGCTTCTAACAAAGATGGCATTTTTCCTTTTCGATGGATAGTTGGTGAACGGGAGGCCTGGTACTACATGCATAATTAATTGGGCCTTTTTTATCCCAATCTTGGCTATCACCAAACTGATGGCATTTGGCACACGTGGTCTAATTTTAGAGATTCTTCTAACATAATTCATAAATGGCTTGATCATGCTGTGATTATTGCACACTCTTTTTTCTCTTTTTCCAAAAAACAAGCCTTGCCAGTTACTCCTGTGACCTTGTCAGATCACTTCCCCATTCAATTCAATATTGCATGGTAGACAGCTAAGAAACAACCTCCCACCACTCATTTCTTTTTTAGTACTTCCATTCTTAATCATGCTTCCACAGTGGCCCACATTCATTGGGTTTGGAACCTTGAGTCTCGACCATCATAATCATCTGGCTAGATTCAATGGTGGAATGATGCCATCCGGCGTACGAAATGCTTTTTGTGCATTTATGGTAGACAAATTACCTTCTACCACCGCGTTGATCCTATGATGTCAACACCAAAGCTCTTTGTGTTTCTACGGAGGCCTTAGCTCTTGATTCGTTCAATCAGAGCTTGCAACTTAACCTTGCCCAGTTGCGTGAACAAAAATAATTTGTAGACAACTATGTTGCCAGAGCTGCTCAACTCAAAGCTCATTTGCACTGGTTAAAGGTTGGAGATCAGGCCTCTAAAGAATTTTTTGTAGCTCTCCATTCCTGTCACACTAATGTGGGCATAACCAATATAAAAGAAGGTCAATCCCTCCTCATAGAGCTTCCTGATATTCTGCAAGCCTTTGTTCATCATTACGAACAAGTTTTTTCCACCCAAGGATCTTCTCCTGCAAGTGATCAAGCTCTTGTGGATTGCATAGCTGTTGTGCCTCAATGTATTTCACCATCCTAGTGTGCTTTCTGTGTGTAGCTTCTTACCTTACAAGATCTCTAGGAAGCTGTCTTTGCCATGGCTGATGATAAGGCTCCAGGTTGTGATGGATTTCCTTGTAAATTTTAAAAAACTCTCTGGGATACCATAGGTCCTAATTTACATGAGATCTAACTTGAAGCATATCACTCCCAATCTCTGGGATACATTATCAATAAAGGAAACATTAAATTCATCCCCAAAGCTAGGGATGCTGAGGATATTTGCAATTGGTGGCCTATTACCCTGCTTAATCTCTCATATAAGATCATCGCTAAGGCTCTGTCTCTCAAGATCCATCACATCCTTCCTTAAATTGTTCAGCCAGAGTAAACTGGCTTTATTAAGTCAAGATATATTTTAGATAATATCATTACTGTTTGGGAAGGTATGGAATGGGCTCGTAAGTCACAACAGAAAGCCCTTTTTCTTAAGATTGATTTTTCCTAAAGCTTATGATTGTATTGAATAGAATTTGATTCTTTCTATGCTTCACGCTCTGGGTTTTGGCCCCAGATTTCTTCAATCTACGTAGATCCTTTTCCAGGATGCCTCTGCTTGCATCACCATTAATGGTAGACAATCTTCTACCTTTGGACTCTTTAGATCCATTCGGAAAGGATTTCCTCTTGCTACTGCCTTACATGTTCTGGCTGCTGAGGGCTTTAGCTATTTGTTATCCCATTCTATTTCTCTAGGCCACGTTCATGGGATTTCTTTACCCAATACCACTCAGTATTTGGTTAACGACCATTTTGTTGATGATTCTTTTCTCACTCTTGTAGAGGATGAAGAAAATATCAAGGGAGCCTTGTAGTGTTTAGACACTTTCTGTCTGGCTTTAGGCTTGGCCATTCAGTGGCATAAAACCTTGTGCTACAGGGAGTCTTCCCTTCCTGAGCCGCCCTGGTTTTCCCAATTTGGTTGGTTCAGGATTCAGCATGGGGAAATTTTTTGTTTCTTTGGTATACCTTTTTCTTTTCAATCTACTTCTACTGGATTATGGAATGATGTGCTAGCTAAAATTGAAAAGAAGCTTACCTATAGGATTACCCAGCTGCTCTCGCTCGTTGGAAAATTTCACATTTTCTCTAAGGTTTTGGCTGCTACTCATGTTTACTATTCTTCCTTTTGGGCTCCTTCAAAGGCCTCCTACAAGAATCTTGAGAAATTGTTGAGGGATTTTCTTTGGGCCTCTGGTGTTAATCAGCATGGATTTCACATATTTGCCTGGGAATTTTGTTGTCTCCCCAAGGCCTCTAGTGGGATTGGATTACTTGATACTCAGAAAAAGGGCCTAGCCCTTTGTGCGAAATGGGTCGTGCATTGTCTCACAGGAAATGAGGCCTCAAAATTTCTTCTTTGCCATTGCATTTCTTCTAGGTATCCTTTGCACAAACCGACATGGAAAGGGATTAGCTTTCAAACCCTCCTAGTTATGAAGTGCCCTATTAAAATCCAAGGTACTTTTATTTCCAAAAGCATTTTGAGAGCCTTGGAAGCTATCAAACCTTGGCTTCGATGGGTTGGCAATGGCTTCTGGGATGGGCTTTCTTTCAATCAACAGAACATTTGGTGGTCCCCACTTTTTATGCAACAATGGTTTCCTCTGGCCAAAATCTAGGGGATTAGTGCTCTTCATTTTCACAAATGAGGCATTCAAATGCCCAAGTATTTGTTTTCCATAGCCACCATGAGTCTTCTCTCTTGGGATAATCTGCAGATTCAGTTCCAGCTCACTCGTCCAGACCGTGAGACTTTTGACTTGCTTGTCTCTTCTATTCTTCCGCATCCCCTACACAAACTTGGAATTCAGTTGGTTAAACCTTGGTGGAAAGATTGGAAATGGTACCCTAATACGCCATTTACCAACTACAAACCCAAACATGGATACTCTTGGCTTGTGTCTCATTTCCCTATGGTTGATTCTCTTAACCATCATTGGCATCTTTCTTCTTCCCAGAATACTTGGCACTAGCGTTTCCACACTATTTGGGATGTTATCACTGAACCCAAAATTGGTCATTTTGCTTGGTGTCTGCTCTACCAAGGTCTACCCTTAGAAGCTTGACTTTGGCACTTAGATGTGCCCGATCCTAAATACCCATTTTATGGGTATCCTAAAACCATTATACATATTTTTTGGTTCTATTGTCAGGCCCAGATCTAGTGGAGATGGATTCATAGTTTCTTTATGCCATTTCGGCCTAAGCCTTTCTCTTGGCATATGGCTCTCCTTGGTGAGTCTACTAGAATGCTTTCCCAGTATACCCATATTTGGTATACTTTCAAGATGGAGATTTTGTTTTCCTTATGGAAAGACTGTAACTCTATTATTTTTACTCACAACTTTCTGGATATCAATGTTTCTCTCTATGCTAAGGCATGTTTATGTAATAATGTCATGATTCAGATTCAAGTACAAGCTAACAAGGTGGCCCTTGAGGTTGCCCACTTGCAAAAGCAGCTGCAACATTGGGGTAATGCCCCGTGTACTGTTGCTCGGGTACCACTGGATTCTCTCTGTGCTGACCGCATGCCACACTGGGGCCGACATCATAGAAGGAGTGCCTCGGCGAGGTGATCCATAGAACCATTCTCTTGGCACCACCGCTCTACCTCTCCTCCTGATAGGAGGGCCTTGGCTGCTGCCTGGCCTCTAGTGCTTACCTTTCTTGCGACTCAGCCGCTGGTCACTATTCTTATGTGGCCTCCCGCCCCTTCTGATAAAATTCCCCGCCTAGCTCTGGCAATTTATCCCAGGCGGGGGGGAGGAGAAATGGAAAAATAAGAAATTGATGATGGGTGGTCGCTTCCTGACCACACCCCTGGGCCCAATGTTTGGTGCAATCCGAATGATAAAGATCCTTCTTCCTCTTCTGGTACTGCTCTCGTAGCTTGAGGGCTTCTCTTATATGTTTTTTTTTTTATGAATAGTTGTTTAATTCCGACGTGATGCCGAGTCACTCTTCGTGGGTTGATTTTTTATGCCTCGAGCTTTTTTTGTGAATACTATACTTTGTTATATTTATTAATAGTAAAGGCCTCTATTCATTAAAAAATAATTAAAACAAAAACTAGAAAAAATACATAAAATAATGAGTAGGTGAAACCAAAGCAAAAAATTAAATAAAAAATATAACAAATTAAGGATACGAGAAATCTAGAAAAAAAATAAAAATGAAGTAATAATTAACACAAATTAATATAATAAAATTGAAATGTCTATTAGAAAAATAAAAGAAAAAGAAAAAATTGTAAAAGGAGTAATAGGTGGTACTTAAGAGTACTTTAGAGGATTGTTTATAGATAGATTGAGTACTTGATAATTGATTGATCAACTCAATAAAATTAAATAATATAATTTGGACCTAAAGAAAAATTATGAAAACACAACTCAAGATCCTTGACACACAAGTCACTAGGTAACAATCATATTTCTAAGACTCTAACCTATGAAAGCATGCAATTTAGAATTTTAAACAAGAGGACTTAACTATAAGCGTAATTTTTTTAGGAAGACATATAACTACATGGGATAGCTCTATATTAAAGTAGAAACCCAAGGACATAAACAAACATGTTTACAATGAAGAATTAAAATGTCAAAGTAATGAAATTGAGATTAAAAATGACTAATATATTAAAAAAGGATAAATATTGAATGATAATATGATGCACTTACAAAAACATTGTGAACTATATTAAAATTAAGTAGTAAACATGTATAGTATGGAATATTATCGTCTGTGTAACATTTTTAGAATGTATTTTTCTAAGTAATGAAATAGTTTACTCATAATGTAGACTTTATCTTTGTCGAATCCTAAATGAAATCATGGTAAACGCACACTAATACATTTGGTACCAAATTGCAACGGCAGTGCCGTTGCAGTTTTTCTGTCACAACCTTGTCATCATCGCAATTGCGACAATGACAAGGTTGTGATGGAAAAACTGCAACGGCACTGCCATTGCAATTTGGTACCAAATTTATTAGTGGCGCACAAAGCTATGCGACACTTTAGGATAGGAAAATAGTTTTTATCCTAAATGGTTTTGGGTGAGATAGTTTCACCCAAAGCCACATAGCATCTATGTGGCACATCAATTTTGGGAAAAAGGGTTTTAGTTGAAAGCATTAAATATCTTTTTCAAATGCACATTTGAAACAAGGTTTTAATTTTCCTAAAAGGGTTTGAGTGAAACCCTTCTGAATGAAATTATTTTAGTTTAAACCTAGCCTTTAGAGGTCTTGTTCCTTCTCAAGCTCCATGTTCTACTTTTTGGTTGACTTGTTGTAGTCATTCCTCAATTACAAAAGGTATAACTTAAGCCATTTTAAATTTTATGGTGACTTGCCCATTGATCCTCATCATCCTAGTCCACCTGGTTGTCACTGGTTTCATTGTAAAATCTTCTAAGTCTTTGAGCTTTGTTAATGACATATGAATTTTGTTTTTAATGCATTGGATACCTATTGATTTTGGTTGTTGGTGTTCTAAGTCATTATTGATGGGCTTTAGTCTTGTAAGTTTACTAGTCTTTTTTTTCTAGTTACTTTTGTTCCTAGTTGGCATGTTTGTGATTCCACTTAAGTTACCATGTTTGAAAAATTTCATAGATAAGTGGTCAAGATTGATCACTATGTTGACCAATTTCATTGAGTGTCAATTTTGATTAAATTAAAAACTACAAAGTATTTTGTATTAACCAAAACATCGAAAAAGTCACTGGAAAAAAAGAATCACCATAATTGCAAGAGCATATCATGTGTGCTTAACTAGCTTGTGTAGAAAGTATCTCATTGTCTCTAATATGAGCTTTAGTAATAACTTAAGGAGATATTAACTTTGTGGTTGCTATGAATTTGGGCATCTTGCAACCCTTGAAAGTAGCTTAGACTTCCTCTAGTGCATGATTGTGAAGCAACCAGTTGTGTTGATCTCATTATTGTGTGTTTTGTTCTTGTAAAATTATGAATGTTAATGTAATTTTTATTGAAAAAAATTCTATATAATTAAGTGCATGTTTTACCCTTCTTTTTAGGTTTCCTTGGTGAGGTGTTACAAGAGTGACTTTATCCTAGTGTTGGGTGCAAAATTTGTGTATCAATCTAGGTTTTGGAATCCAGAAGAACATTGTATGGGCCGTGAATATTGTAATATGCATCCTACATTGTACCCTTTCTCTTTCAGGCCATATTTAAGGATTCCCTTAATACAAACTAAAAAAATAACAAAGCTTTTTCACAGTTAAAGCAAGTCATAATGATTATTTTTAAGAATGTAGCTCTTAGAGTAACCTTTCAAAAAGAGGTTATAGATTTATGAGGGTATGCACATATATCTATATGTATGTTATATATATGTATTTAGATATATGTTGTGTGGTGTGTGTTTTTCAAGTAAGATACAAAATTAAAAAGGATCTTTCATTGATCCATAGAAAACAATTAACAAAATCAAAAATTTGGAGTTATCCACTTCACATGACAATTCAACCATCTAAGATCATTTTTGTAGTCATGTGCTAGATCCCTTTGTCATTGACTTGATGTGATCCCTCTTAAAATTCTTTTTTGATCAAATGTTTCCTTTTATTTTTCTATCCTAGTTTGACTCAGTAATTATTTTACAAATTTTAGTGCTATTTACTATGATTATTTAAAGCTATTCATTGGCATTCATTTTATCCCATAAAACTTTCACATGTTATTTGTCACTTGAGAAGCATGTTAATGGAATATTCAATAGAAAATAACTTGTACTTGATGCACTAGAAGAGGCAAAAAAAAATGCAAAATCTATTCTAGGGCCCTTGCATGTTGTCTTCAATCCTTCATACATATTTGTAGGGATTCATCTAGAAGAACATGTTTCCTTGCCAATTTCTAAAATATAATTATTCTTTAAATGCTATAAAGAGAAGATGAAACACAAGAAAATCAATAATAATAATAAAACTATACTAACTAAAAATCATTTTCTAATCTTATCCAATTCTAATATGATTTAGAAATTATCATCATTCTTTATTGATCTCACCATACTATAGTCTAGAATATTGACATTAATTATCAATTCTTTGATCACACAATTTAATATATTTTCTCATTATTTCCTTTCCTTCAACATTTATTTACGATTTCATAATACATCATCCTCTACACTATCATTATAAATCTAAATAAATTAATTATGAATTGTAAGTAATTTATTAGATTCATTATAGGAAAATTTATTTTCTTTTACACTTAATAATGTTGTGTTAGATTTTGAACTTTTCTTCCTAAATTTTAGTAGATGTCTAGGCGAAATATAGTCGAGAGTGGAGAGATAAGGAAGTTAAGTTTATCTCGAGAGTGCAGAGAGAAGAAAATTAAGCTTAAGTGGAAAAATGAATTTATACTTTGTCCCACATTACATGGCTAGTAAAGTTAGGTCAAAAACCAAAGTATGTCTTCATCCTCTGTCATATACCTATTTAGTGACACTGATATGATAGATAAGTGTATAATTTAACTAGCCAATGCTTTTTCTCCATTGTTTATATACATTAGATGTCCAAAGGGCATTGACATTCTATCTTGCAATCAGTCATGGAGATGGTATTTATCAACTGCTATGAGCTGGCAAAATTGAACACATCATGAAAAGAGAAGAGACTTTCGATTTATGCTATATTTGTTTCCATGGTTACATCAATACCACGCTGCCTATTTAAACCCAAAATCTCCATTGCTTTCTCCGAATCTTCCCCAAAAGCCTGAACTATTTCTCTCTTGTACACGTACACATAACAAACAACCAAGAAGAAAGCCATGTTAAAAACCAGTAGAACAGCCAAGAATGCATAATAGTAATCCAGATGTGATGCATTTGTATTACTGACAATCCATCCTTTGTGACCTCCTCGTCCGGTAATGTTACTCACTGCTGTAATAAAAAAACTACTGGCAAAGGCACCCAGGCCATTAGAGCTTGTGTATAATGAAGTCCCAAGGCTTTACATGCTCTCTGGAGCTTGATCATAAAAGAAGTCTATTTTGCCTATTTCAAACAAAGCATCAGCTATGCCAAGCAGTATAAACTGTGGAAGTAGACTAAAAACACTTCTGGGTATAATTGCTTTCTTGTTATTTTCAAGCCCAAGATCTTTGACTACTTGTAGTCTTTTGATTTCTATAAGCATTGCAGCTACCATGGCAAGTATCTGGATGGCCATACCCACTCCGATCCTCTGTAGTGCAGTTATGCCCTTAGGGTTTCCAGTGATTCTTTTCAAAATAGGTAGTAAGAGCCTGTCATAGATTAGGGTTGTTATGAGCATGGAGAGAGTCAGGAAGGCTGTAACAGTGGCTGCTGGGATTTGGAAGGAGGAACCCATATGCCTGTTTAGAGTCTCTGACTGTTTTACAAACAGAGTGCCAGCTTGTGTTACAAGCATGCTTGGTATGATAGTAGCCAACCAAACTGGAAGCATTCCTATCATTAGTTTTGTTTCTTCGACTTCAGTTACAGTTGAAATATTTGACCGAGCCTTCTTATCACTTGCAATTGCTGCTTTGTCCAGAAATCTGGATGCCAAAAAATAATGATAAATGATTTTGACAAGGAGAAAATAGAACAATGTTAGATGACAATATGCATACAACTTTATGTTTACCTCAAGACTAAAGTATGAGCAATTGGGTATCTCCCTTTAGAGATATATTCTTTGGAGTCCACCTCATAAAGAGTAGCAGGATCTGAAGGAGATTTCAGTTTCCAGTTCCTTGCAACCCCAACAAACACATTAGCCATTCTCTTTAGAGGGCTGCCATTTACTATTTTATGCCTGTAAAGGGGAGTTCCTATCAAAAAGGCCATGCCTGAGATGATGAGAGCTGCTGTGATGATTCCATAACTTACACCAAAACTAACGTTGTCTTCTATATAAATCAGAAATGTTTTGCCAAATACAGTCCCGAAGAAAACGGTAAACATCCACCAGTTGAAGAAGTGGTTTTTTGGGGACTTTTCTTTGGGGTCAAACTCATCAAATTGGTCCGCGCCAAAAGTTGAGATGTTTGGTTTTATTCCACCAGCACCCACTGCTACTAGATATAAGGCTAGGTAAAATATTCCAATCTGAAAATTAGATGCATTTTGGCATCCTTCTCCTGACGGACAAGGAGGTGGTCTCAAAGATGTCAATGACACAGCTAGTGTTAGAAACCCCATTGCCTGCATTGGAAAGCAACTACCTAACATTAATAAACACACTGATCTAATCATTTCATTCTGTTGTTGCCTTGTAGAAAACAATAAATTGTAAGAGATTTTAGGTTTTCACAATTCTGTAGCAGATTCGGGCTTCCACAATCTCTAGTATTGAAAATATTATAATAATTTGATAAATAGAATAATATCTTTAAATAAATTATGTCATTTATTATGAGAATTTTGAAAGAAAATCAAATCTGTTTTTAAATAACAAAATGAATATGTACTTTAAAAGATTGATTACTCGATATCTTCTTATATGATAAACCAGTTAATTTGAATCCTTATTATACAGTGAATTCTATTATAAATATTTAAAATAAACTTAAAACATTCTTATAATCATATCATACATTTTAATAACAAATTTGAAATTGAAATAGAAAAGTCTATTTTTGAAGAGAAGAGTTTATTAATGATTTGAGTTAACAATTTATTCAAGTTTTAATATAGACAGTCAATATTAAGCACTTTCAGATTATCTTAAAAGGATCACATATTTATACTATAAAAGTAGAGATTTTAAAAGGAACGTGATTCCTTGTGCAAAGAGAAAAACAAAGCAATAAGCTTACCAAAACAGAAAACAACGGCTACAAAACAACAAAGAGACAACTAAAAACAAGGAAAATTTTACAGGAACCTAAAGTCAGGACAGAAACTCTTAACCAAGCAAAGCAGGACAGAAAAGAAACAACCGAGCATAATAGGACAGCAACAGACCCCTACAAAATCATGGGGGTTTAAAAAGTAAACTAAGCATCGGCTGTTTGACTAAACCAACTATCTCCTTTATTTTTTCAATTCAAAAAAAGGCCCTGTTTGTTTGTTGGAAGATGGCTGGAAGATGAAAACGGGAAGATGTATTTTTGTACGGCCAAATTCTCATTTTGGTCCAAAATGAGAATTTGGCAAATTTGTGGAATTTGCCAAATTCTCATTTTGGACCAAAATGAGAATTTGACCGTACAAAAATACATCTTCCCGTTTTCATCTTCCAGCCATCTTCCAGCAAACAAACGGGGAAATTAGAAGCAAAATGTGACCACACTTAAAAGGTTACTTTAATTCCTTATGGTAGTCCATTACATAAAAAAGAATTATAAATAAAGACAAAAATATGAAAATTTGAAGTAAGGAATTAGGTGAAACCTTTGACAAAAGCACAAATACCTGGTTGTGTTTCAACAACTAAGTGGCTCATCTAAAATAGTTCACTTTCTTTCTTACTAAGACCCACTTATCAATATAATCTAAGATACAACACTAAACAAATCAAAAGTAAAGCATATTGTTCAAGCCACAATATGTCAATTGTTGGAGTTATAGATTGAAAAGATAGGATAAGGTTTACCACTATATAGACAGAGGAAAAGGCCAGGAAGGTCCAATAACGGCCCCAGTGAGAGTCAGCAATATAAGCTGAAAGGATAGGCATGGTCCACATGGTACCAGTCCAATTGGTGACATTCCTTGAAGCAGAAACAGTGCCTTCATGCAGGTTGCTTGTGAGATATATTACCAGATTAGCCCATATCCCACCAAAAGCAAGCCTCTCACAGAACTCATATCCTGCTCAATCCAAAAAATGACTAAATTCAAGAGACCAACAAATACCATTACAACATGTTTCTCAATACCCATTTTAATCCAAACAATGAGAAGATTTCAACAGCCCAACAGATACTGTATGAATACACTTTGAAGCAATAGAAATAATAGATTGATTAGCACATACCCACTATAAAGGAACAGGCTTTTAATCCTCCAGTATGTGCTCTTAAAACAGGCCTTCCTTTGAGATCAACAGATCCATCTAATGCTATGTTTTCTTTTTCTGGTTCAATTGTTATCCTTCCATTGCTAACCATTTCTTTTTGTCTACTGTAAACCCAAACTGATGTGCTCCTCAATGATAGAACAGAGGATGAATATAACTTGATATATATAAAAAGATTGTGATAATTGTTTCAATCCATAGGCGGCTGCCACGAAGATTTTATTACTGTGTAATCCTTGACGTCAAAGTCTTCCAGGAAGAAACAAAAAAATGACGCTGTGAAAAGGTCATTTGCATTTTGTCACCACCTTCGGGAAAGAGTTGAAAAGATTATCATTCACCATCAACGCAAATCGCCAAAAATCCTAGGTGACTTTTATCAATTTTTACAATATCCTGGTTAATTTTTTTTTTTCTGTAAATGTCTTTACGCGTTGAACACAATCTTCAAAATCCAGAACAGGTTGTAGTTCGCACGAAATGTTGAATTTCTTGACAATTTGGACTCACTTATCTTCTTTCTACCATTTTTAAACATTAAAGGGTATAGTTGTCAAAGTTTGGTTATCAAATTAGGTAATTATTTATGACTTTTTGGTATAAAAATGAGATGTAAAATTTTATGGATTATTTAATCCTTAGACATGATCATTGATTAAAA
This sequence comes from Thuja plicata, assembly GCA_018584345.1. Lineage (NCBI taxonomy): Eukaryota > Viridiplantae > Streptophyta > Pinopsida > Cupressales > Cupressaceae > Thuja > Thuja plicata. The sequence goes on from MU228484.1 coordinate 1,544,590, forward strand.
AAAAAGGAGAGTATAGGTGCAATTTTATATCTTTCATAAATATAGTTATACATTATTTATTTGGTTTATTATGACATTTCATCTAGTGTAAAAAATCAATATTTTCTATTCAATATCTTCATCATTTATGTAGAGGACAAAGATGTAACTTTACTTCCTTGTTTTACATGATCAATATTTTAAATGATATTTTTAGCTAGTGTAGAATGCCATCATATGACTAATGTTGTTGTCTTTTATGTAGGGAAGACAATTATAACTTTGCATCAATGTGTGTACATGTGTTATAAAATAGGATCTAGCCTAAGAACGCAAACTAAAAACCACTTATCAAACACTTTCATTGAGGAACAACCAATCGGGCCCAACTTTATTCCCTTAGGAGAACCAAGCCCGATGGCTGATTGTTCCCTTGGAATGTAGATGATTGGATAATGATTTTAAAGTTAAAATGCAAATAACTACATAACAGGATATAAAATTGATAATAATCATAGTAAGCAAATAGATATATGACTAATAATATAAAAGATAAAATCATATCTTGAAATGTAATACATAAAGGAACCTATGAAAATAAGTAGAGATCAAATGACATGATAGTGGAGCTTGATGCCATAGTCATGATAGATGTGTAGGTGAATATGTGTTAGGTCTTGTCTTAGGAACCTTCAAAATATCTTCCTATCAAATTTTGAGGCCATATCATTGATTCTATAGTTCTGTGTCATATGTTGGAGGAGAAAAACAAATGTTTTTGATATTACATTAATAGAAAAGTTACATATATAGTCTATGATATTAAGGGGAAGTAACTATATAACTTCCACAACAAAAAATACAATATTAAACACTAAACTTCTATTATACCAACATTCCCCCTCCCCCTTATTACATTGTGTTAGAATGAATTTAGAATAACTGGGGAGGGGGGGGGGGGGGGGGAGGGGGGTGAATCAGTTATCCTCAGGTCTAGATGTACCAGTTTAAACTTTATACCACTTTGAACAACTTATATCTGCTCGACAACAATAGCATAAATCAACAACATACATATGCAGTTTACTATTCAAATGTAACCAACTTGTAGAAACTTAACAGTAAAATGCATCATTAACATTCACACAAATTGACACCATGATTTAACGTGGAAACCCAATTTGGGAAAAACCACCAGTAACATGCTACCAAATTTTCACTCTTCTGAAGTGAGCTCTGTTAGGAGCCAACCCTGTTAAAGGTTACAAAACACATTGCTAAATGTGACCTAGTTA
>MU228484.1:1545913-1605148 GCA_018584345.1 Thuja plicata
AGGAGCCAACCCTGTTAAAGGTTACAAAACACATTGCTAAATGTGACCTAGTTAAAGGATTTAATCACCCTGTCAGGAGTGGCCTTGTTAGAGGACTTAGAACATTCCACCTGAATGTCACCTTGCTTAAAGGATTTATACAATGAATGTTAGGTCAACCTAGTTGAAGGATTTTGACTGATACAATGGTTAGAAAGTAATCAGCAGGTGTGATCTGATACATACAACTTACTTTGCAAATCCAGATCCAATTTGGTTCTAATGTTAATTAACAGAGTGGCCTCCATTCTCTTTTCAATCTTCAAATCTTCTTGGAAATTTGTCAAGCAATCACTCTCGTAACTCTCTGCTTCTCTGCTCAGGCTTCTCTTCTTGATTAAGCCAATCAATCAATTAACTATGCAATCATCTTGCATAAATATCACCCTCTTCTTCTACATATCTGAATAACCCCTTGAGGTTATTTTATACCTCTTCTTCTAGGTCAAATAAATCTTTCGCCACTTAATCAATATCGTAGATTTTAGGTTAGGTCAGATCCAACAGATCTTTCCATCTTTACATTTAATTTACTTTTCCAAAGAAATCACTAATTAAATCTTGGATCCATAAATTAATTACGGTTACCTGTGCATTTAAATAATGTGGACCAATCGTGCTTATCCTCAATTAACTTTACATATCCCAATAAATTCAATTATGTCAGCCAGAGATCTCAAATCTCAACAATTACAAAAATATTGTTGCTCGGCCAGCACTGTGTTCTTCCGCTCGGTCGTCACTGGTTTCGTCGGCAATTTACTAGCGCTCGGTCATCACAGACTTCGCTCGGCATAAACTGTTCTCAGTAAACTGTCATCAAAAGATAAACAACCCATTACTTTGCCAATGTGCCAAATGATCAAGTACCCTTGTGATTTCCCATAGCTCAACCATTTCACTAGGTCATCTTGTTATTCTTGCCTTCAAATCTTCTTCATCAATCAATAGATATGGTACTCAAATAGATAGCAATAGTCTCACCAGTTAAGGTTTGACATCAATGACAAAAAAATAATTATTTACATTGTAGCTTTCCAACAATCTCCCTCTTTGGCATTGATAGCAACACTAAAGTTTAAAATAATAAATTTCAACCATAGTTACCATACAATCCAAAAAGTCTGCCTGTGTTCCTTGATATGAACAAATCTTCATTAATGTCTTTAGCTTCATTCTGATTCTCATCTTGTAAAACATTTCTCCCTCTGTGTCTATAATCACACTGAAATCTTTATGTTTCTACCTCTTTCGGTAAAATCTCCCTCTTTTTATCCCTATATTAAACTCGGTAATCTCTTTTAATCTCTTTTTCAGTAATCTCTCCCTCTTTGACAACAACGCAAAAGATGTTGACATCTTCATCATGCAAATTCTTCTGTTCTAACTCTGTATCATGTTGTTCTTGTCATCTTGCTTATGATTGGTCTTCTTTTCTGTCTTTGTCTATCTTAGACAACTTTAGGTAGCATCCTAAAGTGTGACTTCCTGTGCATCAATGTGTCAAATATTCTGAATATAACATTTGATGCAATAGGACCATTGTGAACTAATTAGCCTTAGTTAGGGGAATCACCCCTAATTTACCTCGCAGATACTCATGAGCATCCTTGGGTAGTGCCTTTGTAAATATGTCTATTAATTGTTCCTTAGTATTTGCATATTCCAGTCTCACTTCCTTCTTGTGAACCAGCTCCCTCAAGTAATGATATTTGATAGCTATATGCTTTGTTTTAGAGTGCATTACAGGGTTCTTAGAAATATTAATGGCACTCGTGTTATCACAATATATGACAACTGGTTCTGTGATCTCCTCTTTCATACCTTACAGTAGTATCTTCAAACATAGAATATTAGAACAATTAACTGCTACTGCCACATATTTGACTTCAGCTGTAGATTGTGATGTGCAATTTTGTTTCTTGCTTGTCCATGAAACTAATCTATTTACTAAAATAAATGCTCCACCTGTGGTGCTTTTTCTATCATCCAAATTTCCAGCCCAATCACAATCAGTATAGACTCTGAGTTCAAACTTGTCATTCTTTTTGTAATACAGACCATAATCATATGTTCCTTTCAAATATCTCAGAATTATTTTGACTGCCATCATATGTGTCTCCTTGGGATTGACAGAAAATCTTGCAACAATTCCAACAACTAGTGCAATATCAGGTCTACTGTGCACAACATATTGCAACTTCCGAATCACTGACTTGTAAAGGTTTGATTTACTTCTTTTGTATCTTCATTTTTTGTTAGCTTTTGTCTAGTAGCCATGGGTGTACTCACTGGTTTTGAATCTTCCATTCCAAAAAATTTTGGTCTCTCCTTGACATATTTTGATTGAGTTTAATATAGATACCATTCTTCATCTGATATATTTGTACTTGCCAACAATTTTTTTTATCTCACCAAACATAGACGTCTCAAATTAAGTTTGCATCTACTTTTCAAATGCTTGGCATAACATATCTTGTCCACTAAATATAATGTCATCAAAAATAATTTCAGCCAATAAAGTACCTTTATTTTTCTATGTCTTCAAATACAGATTGTTGTTGTCATTGGTTCTTGCAAATCCAATCTTTATCAAATAATTTTGCAATCTCTCATACCATGCTCTAGGTGCTTGCTTCAGTCCATATAGTGCCTTGTGTACTCTACAAACCATGTTCTTCTTTCTTGGGTCAACAAATCCATCAGCTTGTTCAACGTACACTTCTTGTTCTAATATCCCATTTAGAAATGCTGACTTTACATCCATTTGATAAACTTTAAAACCTTTGTAGGCTACATATGCAAGTAAGGTTCTTACTCCTACCAATATTGCAACTGGGGTGAATGTTTCTCCATAATCAATTCCTTCGTCTTGTGCATAACCATTGCATACCAGTCTAGCTTTGTTTCTTTTTACCTCTCCATGTTCATTTAGCTTATTTCTGAATACCCACTTAGCACCAATTACATTCTTGTCATTCGACCTAGGTACAAGTGTCCAAGTCTTATTCTTCTCTATCTGTTCAATCTCTTCATTCATGGCTTGTATCCACTCTTCATTGTCTAAGGCATCTTTTTTTTTTTAGTCTCAAAATCACATAACAATCATATATCTTCTCTCAACTTGCTTCCTGTCATAACTGTAGAATTCTTTAATCCTATGATTTGATCAAGTTTATGGTGCCTCCTTACATACTTTGCTAGAGTAGGTTCTTTTTTTGCTTTAGATTGATCATTTATGTTCAATTAAGGTTGATTCTGTGACTTGGCATCTCCATCAGATAGGTCGACAAGTACCTCATGTTGTTTGACAGCTTCGTTCTATGATTTGGTAGGTGCTAGCTGTTGCTCAGCAACTTCTTTCTCAATTTCAGGTAATTCATTAGAACCTTCCTCATCCAGATAGACAAATGATTTGTAACTTTCAGATTCCTTTGTGTTTTCAACTTCATTTCTTTCTGCATACTCATCAATTCTAACATTTGCAGTTTCCACAATTTTATTAGTGTTAGAATTCAAACACTTGTATGCTTTACTTGTAGTTGAATAACTAAGAAATATGCCTTCCTCACCTTTAGCATCAAGTTTACCATTTCTATTATCGTTCAGTATGAAACATTTGCTTCCAAAAACTTTGAAATATCTTACATTAGGTGAATATCCATACCATAGCTCATAAGGTGTAGCATTAGTACCTTTCTTGACTTGTAGTCTGATCAGGGTATAGACTTTTATACTCACAACTTCTCTCCAATATTTTTGTGCAACATTCTTCTCCATCATTAGTGTTCTAACAAAATTCATGATGGATCTATTTCTTCTCTTAGGAATACCATTCTGTGGTGGTGTCCAAGGTGCAGACATCTATCTTTTTATCCCTCAGTCATTGCAGAACTTGTTAAACTCATTAAAAATAAACTCACCTCCTCTATTAGATCTTAAACATTTCATGCTTTTAACTGTCTTCTTTTTAACTTTTTCCAAGTAACACTTTAATAATTGGAATGCATCATATTCTTCGTTAAGAAACATAACGGTCATCATTCTTGAGTAATCATCAACAAATAGAATAAATTATCTATCTCCACAGTAACTTTTCTCTCCAATAGGTCCACAAAGGTCAGTATAAACCAATTCAAGAATTTCCTCAAAAGTATGAGTCTTCCTTTAGAAACTAGATTTAGTCATTTGTCCTAATTGACATTGCTTGCACATTGCATTTTTAGGTTTCTTTAACTTAGGCAGCCCTCTAACCTTTTTAAATTTACTTATGCTAACCAAGTTATCAAATTTTACATGACACAACCTTTTATGCCATAACCAAACATCATTATATTGTGCAGACAAGCATGTCTCATCAGCTAAGTCCAGATAGAACAAGTTACCTTTTGTTTGTTCACCACTTCCAACTAGTTCTCCATTGGCATCATAGATCTTTGCCTTCTTGTGATGGAACTCAACTTTGTAAGTAGAAGTATTCAAATATGCAACACTCAATAAGTTATAATTAAGATCATCAACCCAATATACATTGTCACATCTGATCTCGTTTGTCAAGTTAATTAATCATTTTCCTTTAACAAGACATGGTGCATCATTACCAAATTTAACATAACCACCTTTACACTAATCTAAGGTCTCAAATTTATCTTTATCACCGGTCATGTGATGTGAACAACCACTGTAAATAATCCAATCGTCACCTTTACTCATATAGGAAATTAGTTCAGTTTTCTCATCATCATCAGAATCATTTTTCATAGCAATATACACAACTTCTATATCATTTTCATTAGAATTGTCAGAACCACTGTCAGAAGCTTCTTTAACTATATAACAAGATTTCTTACCTTTCTGTTTGTAATCCTTATATTTTCTAAAGTCTTGGTCATCCTTTCTGTCTTTGTACTTGCTATCTCTTCTTTCATCTTTGTCATTCTTATCAGGACATCTTGCAGCAATATGACCAACTTTGTTACATGAAAAATAAATGATAGGAAGTTTAACTTTGAATTCTCCTTTACCTCTAGATGGTCTTCTTTCCATAAGTGCCTCATGTTCTTCTAGATCATCATCTGTAGTGTCATTGTCACTGTTCACACATTTCTTTCCTTTCTTTGATTTGTTAAGGACCATCTGGGACTTGAATATAGATTCAATAGCTTTTGGAGTGTAGTTATCAAAATTTGACATCTCAAATGCAGTAAGTCTGCCGACCAGACCTTCCAAAGTCAAATTATTATGAGTGCATATTAAGTCTTTAATTGTAGAGACTCTAATAGCATATAAAGGAAGAATATTCCTCAATACCTTTCTCATAATGGTGTTAACATCAATAGTTCCCTTAGCTCCTCTAATTGCATTTACAACTTCCTTTATCCTACCATAATATTGAGCTATATTTTTTCCTTCTTGCATTTTCATTTCATCAAACTTACCTCTTAAACTTTTAGATTTGTCTCTCATTACATTTGTATCACCTCCATAGATGGTTTCTAGGGCATCCCACATCTACTTTGCATTTGTAGATTTCTTTATGTCTTCAAACTCATGATAGTTTAGAGATGATGCAATCTCCAACATTGCTTGATTGTGTTCTTTCTTTTCTCTTAATTGTGTAGCTGTGGTGGGTGTAGTGGGGGATACATAATCATGTTCAACATAGTGCTTAGCAAAATCACCAATACCAGCCAGATGCAATTTCATCAAACTCTTCCATGCAGAGAAATTATCATTTATCAACTTTGGTACCTCCTTTTTATACATCCTGATATTTTGCTCCAAGTACCTTCAAACTATTTTCAAGATACCAAAGCTTTGATACCAATTGCTAGATTGAATTTAGAATAACTGAGAGGGGGGGGGGGGGGGGGAANGGTGAATCATTTATCCTTAGGTCTAGATGTACCAATTTAAACTTTATACCACTTTGAACAACTCAGATCTTCTCAGCAGCAATATCATAAATCAACAACATACATATGTAGTTTACTGTTCAAATGTAATCAACTTGTAGAAACTTAACAGTAAACCACAACATAAACATTCACACAAGTTGACACCATGATTTAACATGGAAACCCAATTTGGATAAAACCACCAGTAACATGTTACCAATTTTTCACTCTTCTGAAGCGAGCTCTATTAGGAGCCAACCCTGTTAAAGGTTACAAAACACATTGCTAAATCTGACCTGGTTGAAAGATTTAATCACCCTGTCAGGAGTGACCTTGTTAGAGGACTTAGAACATTCCACTTGAATGTCACCTTGCTCAAAGGATTTATACAATGACTGTTAGGTCAACCTAGTTAAAGGATTTTGACTGATACAATGGTTAGAAAGTAATTGGCAAGTGTGATCTAATACATACAACTTACTTTGCAAATTGATATCCAATTCATATCTAATGCTAATTCACTGAGTGGCCTCCATTCTCTTTTCAATCTTTAGATCTTCTTGGAAATCCATCAAGCAGTCACTCTCGCAACTCTCTGCTTCTTTGCTCATCCTTCTCTGCTTGATTAAGCATATCAGTCAATTAACTATGAAATCCTCTTTCATAAACATCACCGTCTTCTTCTACATATCTCAATAACCCCTTGAGGTTATCATATACCTCTTCTTCTAGGTCAAATAAATCTTTTTCTTCTTAATCAAGATCGTAGATCTTATGTTAGTTCAGATCCAATAGATCTTTCCATCTTTACATTTAATTTACTTCTCCAAAGCAACCAATAATTAAATCTTGGATCCATGCATTAATTATGGTTAGCTGTACATTAAAATAGTGTGGAACAATCGTGCTTATCCTCAATTAACTTTACATATCCCAATTAACTTAATTATGTTAGCCAGAGATCTCAAATCTTAACAATTACCAAAATATTGCTGCTCGGCCAACATTGTGTTCTTCCGCTCAGTCGTCACTAGTTTCCTCAGGAATTTACTGGAGCTCATTCATCACTGACTTTGCTCGACATAAATTGTTCTCAGTAAACTGTCATCAAAATATAAACAATACATTACTTTGCCAATGTGCCAAATTATCAAGTACCCTTGTGATTTCCCATAACTCAACCATTTCACTAGGTCTTCTTGTTATTCTTTCCTTCAAATCTTCTTCATCAATCAATAGATATGGTACTCAAACAGATATCAGTAGTCTCACCAGTTAAGGTTTGACATCAATGACAAAAAAACAATTATTTACATTGTATCTTTCCAACAATCTCCCTCTTTGGCATTGATGGCAACACTAAAATTTAAAACAATAATTTTAAACCATAGTTACCATACAATCCAAAAAGTCTGCATGTGTTCCTTGACACGAACAAATTTTCATTAATGTCTTTAGCTTCATTTTGATTTTCATCTTGTAAAAAATTTCTCCCTCTATGTCTGCAATCACATTGAAATCTTTCTATTTCTGCCTCTTTCATTAAACTCTGCATCTTTTTATCTCTATAGTAAACTCGGTAATCTCTTTTAATCTCTTTTTCAGTAACTCTCCCTCTTTGACAACAATGTCAAGGACATTGACATCTTCATCATGTAGATTCTTGTGTTCTAACTCTGTATCATGTTGTTCCTATCATCTTGATTATTGATGATCCTCTTTTCTATCTTTGTCTATCTTTGACATCTTTAGGTAGCATCCTAAAGTGTGACTGCCTATGCATCAATGTGTCAAATATTCTGAATATAACATTTGATGCAACGGGACCATTTTGAACTAATTAGCCTCAATTAGGGGAATCACCCCTAATTTACCTTGCAGATACTCATGAGCATCCTTGGGTAGTGCCTTTGTAAATATGCCTACTATTTGTTCCTTAGTATTCACATATTCCAGTCTCACTTCCTTCTTCTGAACTAGCTCCCTCAAGTAATGATACTTGATAGCTACATGCTTTGTTTTAGAGTGCATTACAGAGTTCGTAGAAATATTAATGGCACTCATGTTATCACAATATATGACAACTGGTTCTCTTATCTCCTCTTTCATACCTTTCAGTAGTATCTTCAACCACACAATATCAGAACAATTAACTGTTGCTGCCACATATTCGGCTGCAATTCTGTTTCTTTCTTTTACATGAAACTAATCTTTTTCCTAAAATAAATGCTCCACTTATGGTGCTTTTTCTATCATCCAAATTTCCAGCCCAATCTGATTCAGTATAGACTCTGAGTTCAAACTTGTCATTCTTTTTGTAATAAAGACCATATTCATCTATTCCTTGCAAATATCTCAGAATTCTTTTTACTGCCATCATATGTGTCTCCTTGGGATTGGCATAAAATATTGCAACAATTCTAACAGGTAGTGCAATATCAAGTCTACTATGCACAACATATTGCAGCTTTCCAATCATTGACCTGTAAAGGGTTTGATTTACTTCTTTTGTATCATCATTTTTTGTTAACTTCTATCCAGTAGCCATGGGTGTACTCACTGGTTTTGAATCTTCCATTCTAATTTTTTTAGTATCTCCTTGACATATTTTGATTGAGTTTAATATAGATACCATTCTTCATTGGATATATTTGTAAGCCAACAATTTTTTTTTATCTCACCAAACATAGACATGTCAAATTCAGTTTGTATCTCCTTTGCAAATGCTTGGCATACCATATCTTGTCCACTAAATATAATGTCATCAACAAAAATTTCAGCCAATAAACTACCTTTCTTTTTCTCTGTCTTCAAATATAGATTGTTGTTGTCATTGGTTCTTGCAAATTCAATCTTTATCAAATAATTTTGCAATCTCTCATACCATGCTCTAGGTGCTTTCTTCAGTCCATATAGTTCCTTGTGTACTCTGCAAACCATGTTCTTCTTTCTTGGGTCAACAAATCCATCATCTTGTTCAATGTACACTTCTTCTTCTAATATCCCATTTAGAAATGTTGACTTTACATCCATTTGATAAAGTTTAAAACCTTTGTAGACTGCATATGCAAGTAAGGTCTTACTCCTTCTAATCTTTCAACTAGGGAGAATGTTTCTCCATAACCAATTCCTTTGTCTTGTGCATAACCCTTGCATACTAGTCTGGCTTTGTTTCTTGTTACCTTTCCATGTTCATTCAGCTTATTTCTAAATACCCACTTAGTACCAATTACATTCTTGTCATTCGGCCTAGGTACAAGTCTCCAAGTCTTATTCTTCTCTATCTATTCAATATCTTCATTCATATCTTGTATCTAGTGTTCATTGTCTAAGGCATCTTTTATTGTTCCAGGCTCAAAATCACAGAACAAACACATATCTTCTCTCAACTTGCTTCTTGTCATAACTACAGAATTCTTTGATCTATGATTTGATCAAGTTTATGGTGTTGCCTTTCATACTTTGCTAGAGTAGGTTCTTTTTCTGCTTCAAATTGATCATTCATGTTCAATTCAGGTTGATTCGGTGACTCAACATCTCCATCAGATAGCTCAACAATTACCTCCTATTGCTTGGCAGCTTCATTCTGTGATTCATCAGGTGCTAGCTATTGCTCAACAACTAATTTCTCAGGTTCAAGTAATTCATTAGAATCTTCCTCATCGAGATAGACAAAAGATTTTTAACTTTCATATTCCTTTGTGTTTTCAGCTTCATTTCTTTCTGCATACTCATCAATTCTAACATTTGTTCTTTCAACAATTTTAATAGTGTTATAATTCAAACACTTATATGCTTTACTTTTAGTTGAATAACCAAGAAATATGCCTTCCTCACCTTTAGCATCAAATTTACCATTTCTATTATCCTTCAATATGAAACATTTTCTTCCAAAAACTTTAAAATATCTTACATTAGGTGGATATGTATACCGTAGCTCATAAGGTGTAGCATTAGTACCTTTCTTGACTTGTACTCTCTTCAGGGCATTGCATTTTTAGGTTTCTTTAACTTAGGCAGCCCTCTAACCTTTTTAAATTTGCTCATACTTACCAAGTTATCAATGTTTACATGACACAACCTTTTACGTCATAAAAAAACATCATTACATTGTGCAAACAAGTGTGTCTCATCAGCTAAGTCCAGATAGAAAAAGTTAGCTTTTGTTTTTTCACCACTTCCAACTAGTTCTCCTTTGGCATCATAGATCTTTTCCTTCTGGTGATGGAACTCAACTCTATAACCAGAAGTATCCAGCTGTGCAACACTCAATAAGTTATAATTAAGATCATCAACCCAATATACATTGTCACATCTGATCTTGTTTGTCAAGTTAATTGATCCTTTTCCTTTAACAAGACATGGTGCATCATTACCAAATTTAACATAACCACCTTTACACTAATATAAGGTCTCAAATTTATCTTTATCACCGGTCATGTGATGTGAACAACCACTATAAATAATCCAATGGTCACCTTTACTCATATAGGAAATTAGTGCAGTTTTCTCATCATCATCAGAATCATTTTTCATAGCAATATACACAACTTCTATATCATTTTCATCAGAATTTTCAGAATCACTATCAGAATCTTCTTTAGCTATATAACAAGATTTCTTACCTTTGTCTTTGTAATCCTTATATTTTTTTAAGTCTTGCTCATCCTTTCTGTCTTTGTACTTGTTGTCTCTTCTTTTATTTTTTTCATTCTTATCAGGACATCTTGCAACAAAATGACCAACTTTGTTACATAAAAAAATAAATGATAGGAAGTTTACCTTTGAATTTTCCTTTACCTCTAGATAGTCTTCTTGCCATAAGTGCCTCAAGTTCTTCTAGATCATCATTTGTAGTGTCACTGTCACTGTTCACACATTTCTTTCCTTTCTTTGATTTGTTAAGGACCATCTGGGACTTGAATGTAGATTCAATAGCTTGTGGAGTGTAGTTATCAAAATTTGACATCTCAAATGCAGTGAGTCTTCCAACCAGACCTTCCAAACTCAAATTATTATTAGGATTATATCTTAACTCTTGAATTGCAGAGACTCTAATAGCATATATAGGAAGAAGAGTCCTCAATACCTTTCTCATAATGGTGTTAACATCAATGGTTCCCTTAGCTCCTCTAATAGCATTTACAACTTCCTTTATCCTACCATAATATTGAACTATATTTTCTCCTTCTTGCATTTTCATTTCATCAAACTTACCTCTTAAACTTTTATATTTGGCTCTTAGTACATTTTTATCACCTCCATAGATGGTTTCTACGGCATCCCACATCTACTTTGCATTTGTACATTTCTTTATGTCTTCAAAATCATGATAGTTCAAAGATGATGCAATCTCCAAGATTGCTTGATTATGTTCCTTCTTTTCTCTTAACTGTGCATCTGTGGTGGGTGTAGTGGGGGATACATAGTGGGGGATACATAATCATGTTCAACATAGTGCTTAGAAGAATCACAAATACCAGCCAGATGCAATTTCATCAAACTCTGCCATGCAGGGAAATTATCTTTGTTCAACTTTGGTACCTCCTTTTTATACATCCTGATCTTTTTCTCCAAGTACCTTCAAACTGATTTCAAGAGACCAAATCTCTAATACCAGATGTTAGAATGAATTTAGAATAACTGAGAGCGGGGGTGAATCAGTTATCCTTAGGTCTAGATGTACCAATTTAAACTTTATACCACTTTGAACAACTTAGATCTTCTCGGTAGCAATAGCATAAATCAACAACATACGTATGCTATTTATTGTTGAAATGTAATCAGCTTGTAGAAACTTAATAGTAAAACACAACATAAACATTCACACAAGTTGACACCATGATTTAACATGGAAACCCAATTTGGGAAAAACCACCTGTAACATGCTACAAAATTTTCACTCTTCTAAAGTGAGCTTTGTTTGGAGCCAACCATGTTAAAGGTTACAAAACACATTGCTCAATGTGACCTTGTTAAAGGATTTAATCACCCTGTCAGGAGTGGCCTTCTTAGAGGACTTAGAATATTCCACCTGAATCTCACCTTGCTCAAAGAATTTATACAATGACTGTTAGGTCAATCTGGTTAAAGGATTTTGATTGATACAATGGTTAGAAAGTAATTAGCAAGTGTGATCTGATACATACAACTTACTTTGAAAATCCAGATCCAATTCATCTCTAATGCTAATTCATTGAGTGGCCTCCATTCTCTTTTCAATATTTAGATATTCTTGGAAATCGGTCAAGCAATCACTCTCGCAACTCTATGCTTCTCTGCTCAGCCTTCTCTTCTTGATTAAGTGAATCACTCAATTAACTATGCAATCCTCTTGCATAAACATCACCCTCTTCTTATACATATCTGAATAACCCCTTGAGGTTATCTTATACCTCTTCTAGGTCAAATAAAACATTTTCTGCTTAATCAAGATTCTAGATCTTAGGTTAGGTCAGATCCAACGGATCTTTCCATCTTTACATTTAATTTACTTCTCCAAAACAATCAGTAATTAAATCTTGGATCCATGCATTAATTACAGTTACCCATGCATTTAAATAGTGTGGACCAATCGTGCTTATCCTCAATTAACTTTACATATCCCAATAAATTCAATTATGTCGGCCATAGATCTCAAATCTCAACAATTACCAAAATACTGATGCTTGGCCAACACTGTGTTCTTCTGCTCAGTCGTCACTGGTTTCCTCGGCAATGTACTAGTGTTCGGTCATCACAGACTTCGCTTAGAATAAACATTTCTTAGTAAAATTTCATCAAAAGATAAACAACACATTACTTTGCCAATATTCCAAATGATCAAGTACCTTTGTGATTTCCCATAACTCAACAATTTCACTAGGTCTTCTTGTTATTCTTGCCTTCAAATATTCTTCATCAATCTATAGATATGGTACTCAAAAAGATAGCAATAGTCTCACCAGTTAAGGTTTGACATCAATGACAAAACAACAATTGTTTACATTGTAGCTTTCCAACACATTTTTCCTGTAGATGTATCATCCAAACCTTAAGTTTTACGCTAGCCAAGGGACCCACCCTTAAGCCCTTCACAACAAAAAATGTTGATTCCATAAACACGAATATACATTGTTGAGAAAATATTTCCCTATATAAATGTAATTCCTAAATCGAGTGGTGCTCCATCAAGATGTCTCCTGACCTTGGGAAAGGTGTAGCATTGAGATTGTTTCTTAATCTCTTAGTCCCAAACTCTCAAATAAGAGTCTTAAATTATCTAAAAAATGATTCCTAAGATATACAAAATATCACTATCAATTTTTTATGACTATAAAATGGTATAATTAGTCATCATACAATCTAAAGCTCACTAGACAATAATCCATACAATTGAGTTCAACACCAAATCTTGAACTTGTCTCCAAAATGAATCTTCACAATGCATGCATTTTTTGAATTCTTCAACATCATCAAAAAGAAAAAGAAAAAAGGGAAAGCATAAACCAAAAATGATAAAAATTCTTCTCATCCCAAAAAAGGTCACTTGAGATGATGGAAATTCCTCCATCCTCTAATATTGCTAGCCTCCAAATACATGCAAGGAACTCATCACCTATTTTCATTGGAAAAATGCTCAATCTCATTTACAAGAGAGTATGAAATTATTTAAATGAATAAGATTATTTTTTTTGTTAATCCAACAAACCATGTCATTCAAAAATATTACCTCATTTTTCCTACATAAACATGCAAGGTCACCTATTCATCCTTGATGAAGCATGTGGTCAAGCTTAAGGTTTCTGGTGTTTCTACTGTTCATGATTCACAACTTTCTTTTTGATTTTTTTGTGTTTCTCATGTCAGGTTCCTTTGTTTGGATTCTTTTAATGAACATAGGGGATTTTTCCCTGGTTGTTGTGTTAGTGGCATCTTTCCTTCAACTTAGGGTTTTTTTCTTTGCGTCTATAGATCAACATTCTTTCTCTTCCTAGAAAATGTTTTTATTCTAGCTTCCATTTTGTTGGTGTATTATTTGGTTTCCCTCTTGGTTTATTCTCCTTTTGTGGTCATGTTTGGTGGTGACTACTCCTCTAGGGTCATTAGTTTATGTGGGTGCAAGTGTGTTGGTGGAGGGCCTGTTGGAACTTAGGTTTTTAGATTGTTCTTTTGTGTCAAGATTTGTGTATTCTTTTCTCTTAGCCTGATGTTTTTATTTTCCTAGATGGTCCTTGCGTCTTCTTCCTTGTGTTTTCAATCCAAGTGGTGTTTTTTTATATTTTTTTGGCCTCTTCCTCTTACTGGAGTTTGAGGGTGTTGTTGAGTTTGGTATTCCCTTCTATGCTATACTTTGGTTGAGGGAGGACAAGTGTGGTTTCTCATGGAGAGGTTATTCCATTTGGGGGAGTTTCTCTTTGTTGGTTATACATTTTCTTTTCTCTCCTCCATTCTCAAGGTGTTTTCAAATGGCTTTAGTGTTGAGCCTCTTCTGGTAGTGATTTTTTGCACCTTCTTAGTTTAGTACTTTGGAATCTCTTTTAGCTTCAAGTTTATATTTTTTGGAGGGCTTGGTTGGAGGGTTTCTTTTGGGTTCTTTGGAGTGTTATTTTTTATTCTTTTGTGGCCTTCCTATTTTGTGGGCTATGAGAATTCTCCCTCATGAGGCTTTTGTTGAGGTAGATTTTATCCCTATATACATGGGGTTTTTTTCTTGCAACTTCAATGAAGGCTTGTCTCATTGATCTTTATTCTTCCTTATTCTTATGGTTTATTAAGGTGGGAACGTATCATATGGAGGTGGACATCAGCTTTTGCAATGAGGTTAATGGTGATCTTATGGGGTATTTTCTTTATTGTGGCTTCTTGAGGGAAGAGATTTTATGGGCTCTAGCTTTACTTCTAGTTTGAATCCAAGATCTTATTTGTTCCTTTTTGTCTCTAGTTCTTTGTACTCTTGTGATAAGTGAGTTTATGGGTTCCTTCCAAAACTAGTTACATTTTTAAATTCTATGCAAACTCTTCCCTTGTTGGTGATTGTCTCTAATCAAGGTGGTCCTACTACTAAAAGGTTTTGGGGGGCCTTTCAAAACTTGCTTCTATTTTTCATTTCTTTTGAAGGAAGGTTTGACATTATTTCATAAACCCATGTATTTTGAGTATGTAATCTATTTTGGGGTTAGGATCCATGTTCCTACCATTTTTTCCTCCACTCAAAATATTTCTCTTTAGTAATAGGTTTTATTTTCCCTATTAGTTTTTGGTGGTCTCACTCGTTGTGAGTTCTTTCCTTTTATTTTGCCTTCAAGATTGATGTATAGTTTTGGACCCCCTCCCAATTGAATTAATCAGAACATGCAAGGTCATCTACATAGCCTAAATCTTTTATATTAGTGATATATGCCACACTAAGGGTGGGGTTCCAGGGAAGGGCTTAAGATTTTATTTTCAAGGAAGAAGATATCCCATGAAGAAAAAAAATTTCTACAAGATTATTAGGAATCTTCTCCACAAGAATTGGAACCTCTAAATTTTAGGGCTACAAATTTGAGCACAAAAAAAATGGCGGGGCTAGAATTTTCCCCACCAACTTAGGAAAGTTATTTGACACTTGTTAAACATCTGAAAAATATAGATTCCTACCAAAATAATATTTTAGAGGGAAAATCAAGTTTGTCTATTTCTCGCCCATCATGTAGTGTTATAATTTATTTTATTTATTAAATTCAGTTATATTGTGATTTCATCCATTGATTTTGTTTTTATTTATGACTTTAAATAATTTTTATTTTATTTTTACTTATGTACATGTTTCTTCTATTTTCTTATATTTGGTGGAAAATTTTTCTTCTTATTTTAAAAATATCAAATACAAAAATCTATGAAAAATACTTATTTTTTCATAACTCATCCATTCAATGAGCGACATAGTAGAATTTTATTCAGTGTTCAAGTAATATTATTAGTGTATATAATGAAATAGTGATCAATGGTAGACCACCAAATCACACATGTGTATTGAATGACCCCAAATATGATCCTCAAGCCATATCTAATTTGTAGCACCCAAAGGAATGCAAGGGTACAAATGCAAGATCTAGCTAGGCAGTGAATTTGGGTTATTCTTTATGATGTATAAAAGAAAATAAAAAGAGATTGTATGTTTATGATTCAAAGAAGATAAAATAACAAGGTACAAAAATAAATTTTATATAATGTAGACTAGTAAATGCAAGATGTCAGAATAAGAATATATGTAGCTAGAAATGAATGAGGAATAAGGTTCTCAAACGTTCATATTCAGTCTTATAGAGTCTTGGATGTCCAAGTATTTAAATCTAGCAGTCTATGATCTGCAACTTAGTAACTCTCATATTTATGTTTTGTCTTAGGAACATGTCAAAAATTGTTCAACCTATATGCAGCCATAGGTTGAAGGTTCAACCTATACCAAATCTTTTGAGAATCAGAAATATAAAATAGGTTTGGGTTCCTCTTCTAATTGTCCTTCCAGATCTATAATTAGGTTCTACACTCATAATATTTGGGTATATGTTAAAGGTTCGACCAATACCTGATACTATTAGAATCCCAAACAAAAAAAGAATCTGGATAGTTCTATACAATGGGTTCTTAGATCTACAACTAAATTTCCATTCCCAACTTAGGCATGCACACAAAAGAGAAGGGGAAATTGTTGGGGGGAGGGGCTTGCCTTGGTCAATCCCTAATTTAGGTATTAACCTTGAATTGAAATAAAGGAAATGCTATCATGTAGAACAGATTGAATCTAATAATGGAAATATATCTTATCATATATATGAAATTGTACTTAGTATGAGATCAAATACGTTAATGCAATAGCCTTGAATCTACAAAACTAAAAAGGAAATCATGTAAGACAAAACCTCATGTAATAGATGCTTGTAATTCACCTCAATAATGGATTACAGAAGATGAAGAAGAATAATTTAATGAGTGAATGGAGATCTTCACACTTGATGTCCAACTATCTTGTCTCCTATGAAGAAACAATATAGATCTATAGAAGGAAATGCATGAATGCTTGATGGATGATGAATACCTTCAATGAATGCTTTCTTTGTTGAACTCCTTTAATTCAAAAATATATTGCTTGAATGAGAGATGTAGATGTCCTAGATGTATATGGATAATACATGGAAAAATGAAGGGAAGAAGTCTTATTTTATAGTGATTTCGGGGTCCAAGTTCACAAAGGCCGACCTCACAAGGTGGCAAAATAAAAGCACCATGCATGAGGCCTGAAGTCCATCTAATTTAAACTCCCATGGTATAGGCTAAAAGTGGTTCAAACTATACTAGGTATAGGTCAAACCAGGTTTGACCTATACCCAAAGGGTGTTAATTTTTAGGCAAAGTTGCACGATCAAATGTGTGTTAAGTGGTTTGGGGAGAATCAAAAAGATAAGTGGGAAAATTTATCATAAATGCATCCAAATTTTGAAATGAGGCCCAAAAGAGAAATAAATTATTTGAATGTAGGGGTAAATGGGAAAATGTGCATAGAGATTAGAGCTAACATAAATTTTTGAGAAAGATTGAAGGAGAGGATAAGACCTTGATTAAAATTATGTATGCAATTAGGTGCAATATAAGGTCCTATCATAAGGATCACACTAAAGAGGGATAAACAAGTCTGAACATGAACATAAAATAAAGTACTTACGATTTAGGACTATACATTTAGCACCCACTTTAGTGGGAGTATGAGACAAACTCATGCTCATGGAAAAGGAAGAGATAGAATAAAGGAAGAGAGAGAAGATTAAAATGAATTACAAAGATATAAGACATTGCTAAGTCTAAGGACATAAGCCCCCAAACTAAGGATCCTAACTATATATCCATGCACAAGGGAAAAAAACAAACAAAGAAAAAAATGATAAAAGACACTGAAATACAACCTAAAGGGGTTAGTATAGAACTCCAAATCAACTCGTGAAACAGACCTTGATAAAAAATGCTTCATCCACTAATATGATGTCTAGAAATATACTGCAAGAGAACAATTGATCACATAGAAAGAACAAGAGAACCACCAATTATGACTCTTGTTCCATGATTTAACCTACTAGAATGATAGTCAAGAGAAAGAGAGAGAAGAATGTAATTACCTTTTCTGATAAGATTATATGTCTTATTGTGAACCACACTAAAGATAGAATTGAAAGTTATAGCAGATCATATGCCATGCTATTAAATTCTATCAAAATGCTCGTAACTACTAGTGACTTTGTCTATGTGCACCTTGTGAATGTATATAGATCTTCTATATTCATGAATATTTTTGTATATGTGCACTTCATAGATGGATATGGATCACTTATAACCATGAATGTTGGTTTTTATATGTGCTCCCCATGGATGGATATAGATCTGTTGTATCCATGGAGATTAGTTCGTATGTAAAAATACATAAGAAAAATATTCAAGAGAATGTACAAGGGAGGTCATGTGTATGTCCCCCTTCTTATGATTTATACATAATAAACATTATAAGGAAAAGAATCAAGAATACCTACTTCCAACAACAAGAAGATAACCATAAAATAATAATGTATGCCACCAAGTTAGTTAGGAGTGTTAACTTTGATAGGCTAAGAAAATAGATAATTGTGAAGGATATTATGCATATGAGAAGAAACCCTTGAAAGGAATATATATTGTTTACAAGAAATCTACCTTAAAGAGGAGTGTTTGAACAAAAATAAGATATTCCAAACAAAAGATGAGAAAGAGAACAAAAATGCACCCATTTAGCCTTGTATCACTAGGTAAAATAGGGATTTGTTATAATGGATGAGAAAATTTGAATCACAAAGTAATGGAACATATGTATAACCAACATACATTTTAAAATAAAGAAGTGGTGATGATCAAGGATTCACACCTCTTTTATAAGAAATAATCCTAATCAAGACAAAAAATTATTTATAGGAAAAGGATGCTACATGATAAAAAATGCCATTGTACAAAGGAAAGAAGATCCTTAGACAAAAGAGAGAAAGAATGTGCATGCAATATTTCCCTTTAAGTGTGAAGGAAATATTATATATATAATATATGTCGAATGAAAAATACCTAATAATAGATACACAACCCCAAGCAAAATAAGCTGAAAACTAGAGAAAACCATTAAAACAAACATATATTTGAGAAAAGACATCATATATAAAGTAAGTGAATCATCAAGGAAAGAAAGAAAAGAATGAAACAATGGATGATTATGAAATGATAAATACGCCCCCTCGAGACATTAAAAAAATTGTTAAGAAAAAATGTTTGGATCTTGCATGTAACAAAGTATCTTATTCCAATAGGAATATATCATTCAATAATGAAAAACTATAGGAGTAAATAGAAGGCCACACTATATCATCTTCATGGGCATCCAAATTATAGAAGATATGCACTTCAAAGTGAGGAAATTGTATAAGTATGATACTAATCTCAGTAGGAGAAAGATTGCGTAAAAAGTACATACATGGGAGGATATCATAGTATTAAAAAGATTAAAAAAAAACAAAGAAATAATGTATCTCTAAGAGACAAAAGAGAAATAAGATCCATTATATGCCCCAAGGGATGGATATCTTATAATAGACATTCACTTTAAATAAAGTGTAAGGTTGCAACTTGAGATGTAATTATCCTTGTGGTCAACAACAAATGCATGAAAGAAAGAATGTTACACTATAAAAGAAGCAATTCCACAAGGGATATTGGATTGATCAGAGCATAGTCCAGGATGGAATTGGGAAAATAATGAAATCTAAATTTTGGTTATTTTGTTTATGTTTTAGTAAACTCCAATTTTGAAGGTCTTTAGGGTACTTTGGCACCTCGAGGCTCACCTTGGTCTGGCATCCCAATTTTGTTTCAATATTTATTGAAGACATTTCCAATGGAGTATATGGTTTGCAATTCAAAGCTAGGACTAGAAAGTTATGCCTTTTCCAAGTGGCCCTATTTTTATATATAGTTTTTTTTATATTTTTGGTAGTTTTTAATAGTTTATAAATGTAATAAACATTATGAGCACTTCAAAGTAAGGAGTAAATTGTAAAAGTAGGATACTAATCTCAGTAGGAGAAAGATTACATAAAAACAAGTCCATACATGGGAGGGCATCATAGTATTAAAAAGATAAAAAAAATCAACAAAATAATGTATCTCTAAGAAAGAAAAGAGAAATAAGATCCAATTTATGCCCCAAGGGATGGATCTCTTATAATAGACATGCACTTTCAAGAAAGTGTAAGGTTGCAACCAGAGATGTAATTATCCTTGTGGTCAACAAAAAATGCATGAAAGAAATAATGTTACACTATAAAATATGTAATTCCACAATATTGGATTGATCAAAGCATAGTCCAGGATGGAATTGGGAAAATACTCAAATCTAATTTTTGGGTATTTTTTATGTTTCAGTAAATTCCAATTTTGAAGGTCTTCAAGGTACTTTGGGGCCTTGATGCCTTGGGGCTCACCTTCGTTTGGTCTCCCAATTTTCATTTGAGATTTATTGAAGACCTTTCCAATGGAGTATACGGTTCACAATTTCGAGCTAGGACTAGAAAGTTATGCCTTCTCCAAGTATATATATATATATATATATACACTTGGTAGTTTTTAATAGTTTATAAATGTAATAAAAATTATGAGAACTCTTCATTTTATCTCCAAGGGGTTCTAGTAACCCTTGAGATCCATCAGATTTGCACAAACTCAATTTTGAATAGAACAGGTCACTTTTTGGCTTGAAATTCTATTGTTAATCTTCATGGTTTTTACATTGAACTTTACAATATTACATGTATCACACCAGGTATTGTATTTTGATTTCATAATTCAGATATTGGATGCCAAAAAGAAGATAAAGGGAAGGTACCCTTAAGCTCCCTTAAAAGGGGGTTTCTAAAACATGCACGTCGTAACCAATATAAGGTATGTGCATGAAGGATATGTAGAAACATCCAAATAAAGGAAGGAAAGAGATTCCTTAAGAGAAAAAAGGAATGATGAACCTTTTTCCCCCCATTTATGAGAGCCAAAGAGTAAGTCATATTATGTCTCCATTATGCTCATTATACAAAGTATAATAGAGAGAAACACAATAGGAGAAATAATTGCTAATTGTAAACTTTGGTATGAAGAAAATGTAAAATATTTGGCATGGAATGAATAAGAATTTTATCAATTTATTATGGAACAAATTGTCTAAACTAAATACATTCACAAAGTAAATGTTTGTCTCTATGATGGTAAAAACACAAAAATTCACCTTTAATAGGTCTTTTATGTTGAGAAAGTTTTCTATAAGGAAACAAAATCTTAGGATTATAGTTGAGACTCCAATAGATTCTTTTTTCCACAGTTAAGTGATCATCATAATAAGATATATTATTAGTTGAAATAGGAAACTAATCGCAAGAGGATATTTTTTTGAGAATAAGATGGATAAAAATGATCAACAAGAGGAATATGATGTTATTTATGTTCATTGAGTGGGGGTAAAGGAACATCATCTATGATTGGCTAAGGGAGATCAAGATGTTGATAATCATCAAAGGAATCAACAATTTGTTTGAGATTATGAGTGATAGTAGGTTTATGAGAGTTATGTCTTTCTATCTGAGGATTTTTAGGAAATTGGTTCAGAGAAAGATTAGGAGGAATAAAAACTAAACCATCTTTCTGATTTTGTTAAGGAGGATTAATAGGAACTTTGATATCTTGTTCATTAATACCAAGTACCAAACCTTTATAACTTTATTGAGTGGTGTAATCATATCTTGTAGTAACTTTAATGTAGAGGGAGAAGGTGATTCATCTTGAGGTGTATGATCATGTGTGGTATAAGGAGGAATAGTAGGAGGAATATTACTTTTAGGATAATTAGTATTCTTATCATTTTTAGGTGACGAATAAGTATTACCCAAAGGTTTAGAAGAGAAATCATCTAGAAAATGTCTAACATCCATATCATGGATAATATTTGGAAGATTGTGAAAAGAATCATTTTCAGGATCAATAGGAGGTTGAAATTTAGGAGGGGGAATAAGATTAGGAAGGTTGAAACTAGGATCACTAAAAATGACCCTTATGTAATCTATATATCCCATGCATTTGGTTAGAATTTGAAGAATAAATAAACATGAGTTATATATAAGTGTCTTGAAATATCCTTTGTAAGGAGGGATTATATTAGTTAATATCATTATGCCATATGCAAGAACACCATGAAAAATGATAAATATAATAACATGCAAGAATTTATTTCTCATTCCATGTGTTTGATAAAAAGATCTAAGAAGAAAGGTAACAACATAAGTAATGGCACACCATTCCAATTTACAAAGTTCCATGTTGACAAACACACAACTAAATCTCAAAATTGAAATAGAAATAATGAGTTACAAAGAGGATGCAATAATGAAATAGATCCAATACCAGGATATCAAGAGAAACTATAAAATACAATACCAACTAGATGCAAAGAATATATAACTACCAAATCCAAATATATGAAGCATGAAAGTGACAAGTTCACCAAAATGTATATGATGAAATGGTGATCAATAATAGACCAAAAAATCACACATATGCATTGAATGAACCCAAATGTGGTTCTCAAGCCAAATATAATGTGTATCACCCAAAGGAATGCAAGGGAACATATGCAAGATCTATCTAGCGGGTGAATTTGGGCTATTATTTATGATGTATAGAAGAATATGAAAAGAGATCTTATGTTTATGATTGAAAAAAGATAAAACAACAAGGTACAAAAACATATCTGATATAATGTAGATCGATATATGCAATCTATAAGAATAAGAATGTATGTACCAAGAAATGGAAGAGGAATAAGGTGCTCAAATGCTAATATTTTATTTGATAGTGTCCTAAAATGTTCCACTACCTAAATCTAGTAGTCTGTGAACTACAACTCAATAACATGAAACTTTTTGTTCTGTCTCAAGAACATATCGAAAGTGGTTCAACCTGTACCCAGGTATAGGTTGAAGGTTTGACCTATACCATATTTTTTCAAATCAGAAACAAAAATGGATCTGGGTAGATCTTTTAATTGTCCTTTTGGGCATGTAATTGGGATTGGAACTCAGAATGTCAGGGTATGTGTTGAAGATTTGACCTATACCTGATAATCTTAAAATCTGAAATAGAATTTAATGGATCTAAAAATTTATCTAAAATGGATTCTTAGATCTGCACCTAAATCTCCAGTTTGAACCTGCGCCTTCACACAAAAGAGAAAGAGAAATTATAGGGGTGAGGGGCTTTCCTTTCCTTAGTCACACACCAATTTAGGAATTAAACTTGAATTTAAATAAAGGAAATTCTATCATGTAGAAGAGATTGAATCTAATAATGAAAATGTACCATATCATATAGATGTAATTGTACTTAGTATGAGACCAAATATGTTAATGCAATAGCCTTGTCTAAAATAAAATAAAATAAAATCATGTAAGACTAAACCTCATGTAATAGATGCTTGTAATTCACCTCAATATTTGATTGAAGAAGAACACTTTAATGAATGAAAGTAGATCTACTCTCTTGATGGCCAACCAATTTGTCTCCTATCAAGAAAGAAGATATATCTATAGAAGTAAATGCATGAATGATTGCTTGCTTGAACACCTTGAATGCACAAATATCTTTCTTGAATGAGAGATGTAGACATCCTATATGTATAGGGATAGTAGATGGACAAATGAAGGGAATAAGTCTCCTTTTATAGTGATTTTAGGGTCCAAATTCACAAGGGCTAACCTTACTACATGGAAATATTAAAAAAAATCATGCATTAGGCCTGAAGCCCACCAAATTTAAAATCTTGGAGTATGGGTAGAAAGTGGTTTGACCTATACTACTAGAATCGGTTTCTGATGTTGTTTTTGGCATTCATGTTTTTTCACTGATGTCAACATATGTTTCTATGGAAGGAGATCAAACTGGTTATTTGATGACTCACATCAGTGTGCAAGTACTTTAATGTTGATCCAGAGTGAGAAAAGATGGTAATATATACAAGGATTTTTTGTGATCTTATGTCTAAGGTTGTATGGCTTAATATTTTATATTGGATGAGTTAAAGATGTTTTAGTGAATATTGGGTACTGGACGGTGACAATGATCTTTGATAGAGTTAGTCTTTGTGTTTTGAGAATAACTTATGTTTGACCAGGTTATGTGATCTTAAGGGATGGAAAAAGAAATGTTAAGGAAGTTTTTTAATGTTTCATGTGTCATAGGACTCTTAGTGATGTCATTTATGGCATGTGTTCTAGAGGAGACCTATTTGTTGGAAGTACAATAATGGGGAAAGCAAGATGATGAGAGGGGGGTGAATCAGATCTTAAAAATTAACTACTTAAAACAAATTGATCCACATTCATACATATATGAATTTAACCTAACATTAGATAGCATCAATAACATGAAATGTATAGCTCACAATACATAATTTTGGTAACCCAAAAACCCAAATAGGTAAAACTAGGGTGGGGATGACACCCACAAAATATTCACTACTACAGCAATAAAGTGTGCTTGTTAGGGATACAAGAGTTTGATTACAAAATGCAATCTACCTAGTTAAAGGTCTATTCTGTTAAGAACTAAATATTGTTACAATCTACCTTGTTAAAGGATTTCAACTTATAGTAAAGTAAGCACTCGACTAAGAGATTTAAAATAGTCCTCTAGAACCACTCTATTAAGATATTTCACCTGATACACCTGTTAGAATGTTTCAAGTAATGATCCTTTGTTATGCACTCAGATGTTGATCATGGGTCTGCTCTTTCCAATACCTTTTGTGATCTTACAATCTAATATGTCTGTTCTTTGCTTTTTACTTCTCTACCATTCTTCTTTATCTAAGCTTCTTCATTGTTCATCTCCTATGAACACACAACCCTTCTTTTTCAAACTATGTACCTCTTACACTCTCTCACTCTCTCTCTTTTTGTCTAGGGTTAGAAGCAATCTTATATGTCTTTACAGATCTGTTGGTGAGATCTAGATCAACGATCAAGATCTATCATTTATGCCTCCAATGCATTCTAATTTTATTATTGGCTCCATGCCATGCATAGTATAAAATAATTAAATGTATAATTAACTCAGTAAACAAATATTAAATGCATACAAGTGTCAGCCCAAATCTCATACAAGTCAGCCTAAACACTTTACATCAAAGTTTGAATCAATCCTGACATGTATGTAAAATTGTGATATTTCTATCAGGATTCAACTGTGTAGTTTTTGAGTCAAACTCATTGACCCATAATTCATGAGTAGTGGTTCACATGAACCCATCTCTCATGAGAATGAATGGAACACTTAGCACTCATTAGATCTAGGTGATGCTAAGTGTTCCATTCATTCTCATGAGAGATGGGTTCATGTGAACCACTACTCATGAATTATGGGTCAATGGGTTTGCCTCAAAAACTACACAGTTGAATCCTGATAGCAATATCACAATTTGACTTGCTGTGGAAAAATATCTCCTACTTATCAATGTATGTAAAAACTGTTCTACTTGGCACTTCACATCTCTTTTCCTTGACACTTAATGTCTACTCAACTTGGCATGATGTAACTTGGCAACTTGCATTCCACTCGGCAATGTTTCTCATCCTTGAATGTTTAGCTTGGCCACAGTGATAAAAACTAAAACTGCCTAAGTAAATGACTAAGTTTTGGTCACTAATCATCAACAGAACTTAGGGATTAACAATCTCCCCCTTTGATATTAGTTGCAAAAAAAAACTTATCCTTTCAATTCACTCCATCCAAAATGTTTCCCAAGTACAATGTACTCCCCCTAGGAATGTACATCATACTACATACAAAAATTTACATAGTATACATGTGTTCAAAAAAATATTTACATTGATACCTGTACTGATCTCCTTATTCTTTATCCTTGTCAGTTATATCAAATTCCCCCTTGTTTTTGTCACTAATTTTAGGTGGGGTCAAGTTACACTTGTCCAAAAACTATTTATGAAGTTGTAAGGTGGATGCAAATGCAGAGTCCCAACTGTCCTTAACAAACTTCATAACCTCTATTTTGACTTCTAGCTCGGCAGCTAGACTTACTAAACTTTCTTCAATGGAGAGATGGGAATCTCTCTTAACCAATTCGTTTGAAAATGAAATTTCTTTCTAAATGACCTCCAGATGCGGTATCAGGCTTGTCTAGATAGTAATCAATTTTTTCCTAATCCAACCATCTTCAGCCATGAGCTCGGCTATCCTCCTTTGTGCATAAGTCAATCTGTTAAAATGTAAGGAGCTAGTGCTAGCATCCATACCCAGTGAACTTCCAGTTGACTTTAAGTCTAATTTCAATTTCTCAATTACCTGTAGATTATCCTTTGTGAATAATTCAACATCACATAACTTCTTATACAAATAATAAACATTATTTGCAACTACCTCCAAAGTTTCTACATGAGAAGAAAGTTCAACCTGTTTTACCACAATCTCTCCTGATATTTTTACTAGTACTTTGTTCTCAAATTTCCTCTTGGACCATTGAAATAGCTTTTCATTGGCTTCAATGTTGTCATCATTTACCTTTTGCACAATATGAACTAACTGTTCAAGAATAGGGGCTTGAGGATTTTCATCCTCCATGTCAAAAGCTTTTACAAATATGTCCTTGATATCATGTAACACTTGTTTTTTCTTCTGCTCTCTTTTCATTTCCTCCTATCTTTTCTTCCTCTTGAGTAGTTATTGAAGAGTTTCAATCTGTTCATAAGAAAAAACATTGGGATCCCATGGTGGAATCACAATAAATTCATCTAATGTGACATCAAGAATCTGATTCTTCTTCCTCATAACTTTCCTTCTCTTAAATTTAGGTGAGCTACTGCTTGGCTTTGTGTCCACAATACCTTTTCCTATGTCAGTAGCAATCACCATTGCATCTTTTAATTCAGTCAAAATTTCCTACTGATCAGGCATGCCTCCTTCTTTAAGTCCAGTGGGAGTGGATGATGCAGAGTGTGGTAGGTCAACCAACACTTGCACTGCCTCTTCTTCTTTAGGCTAATTGTTAGTATCCCTTATCTCCTCACTACTATCTAGAACTGATTTCACTACCTCTAAAATAGGTGAATGTTGAGTAATTACCTCTTGTTCATTAGTTTTCTCATTTTCTACTTCTATTTGAGTATCTTTATCCTTAGGTTCCTTTTTAGTTCTCTCTTCATCTTCCTCAACCTCAGTTGCCTTAATAGGTGATTCTATACTTGAATCTCTCAACTCATCCTAATCCTCAGCACCCAAATTGCCAGGGTCATCAATTGTCACATTGATTGGACTGTCAGTTGTCCAACCAACAATGCTTACTATCTCTGTTTGTTCTTTTGATCTTTCTCCAGTCTTGTCAGGCTCAAATTTTCTTTCATCAGTGTTCTTTTCTTTTGGAGAAAGCAATCCAAAGATTTCCTTCCAAATCATAGTACTCTACTGTACTATACCTTCAATATCATTTTTCAAAATATCATAGCCTCTCTATTTAGGTATGAATTTATTCTTATACTCATATAACTCACTTGGCACATTGTTTCCTATTGATGTAGGAGTTAACTTAAAGTTGCACATCATGTCTAGTAGAGCTTCCTGAACTTTATGCTTATCTTCTACCTTCAGTTTTTCATACTTGATAAATTTAAAACCAGATAACTCGGCAAAATTTCTCAGATTCTCACATACCTCATTTATATCCATAGGTCTCTTGAATGGTGTTGTTGGTATGTCACTGGGATCATCAGTTTTAGTCTTTTCTTCATCACTTTCTGGATCTAAATGTAGTTTCCTTCTTGGTCTCTTTACTTGTAGGCTTGACACAACCTTTGTTGCAATTTTTTTCTTTGATCCAGAACTACTCTCTCCAACCTTCTTTACATAAACTGTAGTTTTCTCTACTGGTGATGTGGAAGCATATGCCCTTGTCCTTGGATGATTTGCAATGGGAGGGGTAACTTTAGGTTTTGATTTACTTGGCTTGGTTACCTTGGCTACTGTTGGCTTCTTTCCTTTTTCCTTCACATTAATCTCTTCTTGAGATTCACTAACTTCTACTTCTTCTTCTTTAGATACATCTTCACCTTGTCCAGTAGATATGCCTAGAGGTACATCCTCTAGCTCCTCATCACTCAGTAATCCAACCATCTTTTTTAGATTCTTCACAATCTTTTTCCTCTTTCTCTCCATGGTTCATGCCTTAAGATTCATGGAAATATTTTCCTTGGCTTCATCATAATTTCCAAATCTCTTTACTTTTGAATCAATCTCCTCTGCTAGGAGTTCTGTGATAGCTGTTGTTGTTTTATCAATGTTAACTTCATAGGGAAATGGCTCCAGCCATGGTACCCTAGGTGTCATAGCCTGAATGTAAGTGTAATCTATATCAACTAGGAAACATATGTCTTCATAGTGCTTCTCCACAAGTGAACTAGGAATTCTAGTCCTCAACCTCATTCTCTTTTTGAATTCCATAAAAATAGTTTCCCATAATACTATTAAAATTATTGTCTAATTGTTGAATACATTCACTAATTTGTATAATAATAGGTCTATCCTTCTTCCAAACAATATCTCCTAGTGTAGGAAATTAATTTTGAACATAGAAGAATATTCAAACTAGTAGAGAACCAAACTTACATGATGAGCTTTTAGCTTTTCTGATTGATAGTAAGTTCTCAGCTAGTTGTGTTAATTACAGCTCAGCAAGGTCATAGGCGTGATTCTTCTTGACTATCTTCCATGCCTAGTCTACTGCTGTATAGGGAACACTATCCAGTCGGCTAGATTGATAGAACTTGTGTGCAAGCACTCTCACTCCAAAGTCAAGTTCTAAATCCTTAATTGTAGAGATAGCCATACCTCTATTATTCTAGACTGCTACAATGTTAGCTGCTATCTCTTCTTTACTCTGATCTCTCATTGTTCATTTACCACTAATAATAGGATATCCAGTTACTCGCTAAATAATATCTTTTGTGATCTTAACTAGTCCATTGTCCTGCCACATATTCATATTATGAACTCGGCTAAGAACAACCTTAATCTATTCATCCTTGAAGTCTGGCAGAAAATCTAGGGCACAAGTTAACCCTTTGTCAGCTAGATGCTTGAATTCATCTTTTAGAACTCCATTTTTGCATAACTTGTTATAGGATTTCCTCAATTCTCTATTTCCTACTTCGCCAATCTTAACCATGTAACAGGATCTAACATAGTGGATCATAAGTACCTTTGGTGGGATTGATGAGAGGGCTCCATTTAGATCACCTAAAATTGCACTTTTGGGAAGGGCTCGGAATTTCAGTGGTGCACATGCATCACTCCTTACTAACGTAATTTGTTTCAGCTCCTTCTCCATTCCTTTGATTGGTGTTGAAGAACTTGCAGCCATAATCTCTGAAATTAGGGTTCAAGAATGAAGAACAGGGTACCTCAGCAAGTAACACTTTGCACTGTTCAACTTAGTGTTGCCAACAACACGCTGATGAGATTCTCAAAGAAAACTTCACTAAGATAAATTATACAATGTCTTCAATTGCTCTATAAATTTTGAAAATCACAAGGTAAAATGAAGTATGAACTATTCATCCTTATGTAGACTTGAAAAGTCAGAGTAGGTAAGCAGTAAATATTCTGCCAGTTAGGTTAGTGCAAGCTAGCTATCATTAGTTGACTAACACAACTTGCATAATACTTGGCTTACCATACTCATCCATCACACAACTTACTCGGCCAACCAACTCGGCACCTATAGTGTTGTTAGCGCTTCTTGGCACTTGTCTCAAACATGTCCTGGTGCATCTTAACATATGCAGATATGGACTTTGGCACATTTACATATTAGGAACTGATGTAAGACTTGAAATTTAAATGCAGTTCCTTACATACCACTACTTCTTAGTCAGAGATGGCATGATCACCTGATCCATTAGATTGGGTGACCTCGGTTTTAGTGGATTCACTGCTGCTCGGCTCTATTTTCCTTACCCATGTCTGGTTCATCTATGCTCTTATTTATTCAACACTAGGAGTAGAAACTCTTGTCCTACACTCTCTCTTAGTGTGACCTATCTTCAAACAACTAAAATAGACTAAGCTTCAATTCATCCAACTCTTAGATTTTCCTCTAAAATGTGTCTTTAAGCAATCTTCAAGTGCATGTCCATATTCTTCACAGTAATGACAACTTTGCCTTGTGGTATAATCCCAGTTGTAAGTGTTGCCTTTCCTGGATGCTTTTTTTGGTGTCTTTGATGTCCATTGTTGTTTAGCTTTGGATCTAGAATTTTGTGCTTTATGACCATGTTTCTAACACTTGTAAAAATAACCATTAAATCTTGGTTTGGGAGGTGCATCACTTGCGTCAACCCAACATTCATGTGCTTTATGTCCAAATTTCTTGTATTTAAAATAGTAACCATTGAACTTAGGTTTAGAATTGGACTTACTTTTCTTGCTTCAGCAAATGCTTTCTGTATGACCTAGTTTTCCACAGTGGTGGCTAACAGGCTTGTTGTGCTTTGTCTTTGCATTCCTCCTTTCACCATTCTTAGATAATTCTCCTTTCTCAGCAGATGTCTTTGGTTCAGTGTGACCTAATCCAGAAGAGTCCTTTGGCCTCCTTGATGCTTCCATCAGATTCTGAAAATGAGTCAAAGCTTCATTAGGTTTATTCAACCTTTCATTTAGTTCTTTCTTAGATCTCAGATCATCTTTCAATTGATTTTTCTCAGATCTCATATTAATCATTTCCATATCTTTCCTTGTAATCTCCTGATTTGCAAGTAGCAGTTGATTTTCCATGTCAACCTAATTAATTGTCATCATTTTCACATCATGTGTCCTTTCATCAAGTCTGATACTTATCACTCTTTTGTCTTCTTCAACCATTGCTTTGTCATCTTCATATTTCTCCTTTTGTTCCACTACTTCACATAGTCTCACTGTCTGCATTTCTTGTTCTCTTTTCAAGTTTCTGACTTCTTCACACAGTGCATTGTTATTTTTGAGTAGATCTACAATTTTTGCATCACTCTTAGTAGAATATCCATTCTGAAATAGATTTGTAGTGTCATCTTCCTGGTAATGAGTATTATTCATTTGCTTGGCCAAATCTTTCCTAGATGTCAATGATTTCTTCAATTCCTCATCTTGCTATCTCAAGCTAATCTAATGCTAGCTAAATCTCAATCTTTTGATTCTCAATGAATTTTCCCAACTTGTAAACCTCCATCTCAAGATCTGTAATCACAAGCTGATTAAAATCTTTTGAAGGTGAACTTTTCTCTGATACCAATTGTTAGAAGTACAATAATGGGGAAAGCAAGATGCTGAGAGGGGGGGTCAATCGGATCTTAAAACTTAACTACTTAAAACAAATTGATCAACATTCATACAAATATGAATTTAACCTAACATCAGATAGCATCAATAACATGAAACGTATAGCTCATAACATAGAATTTTGGTAACCCAGAAACCCAAATAGGTAAAATTGGGGTGGGGATGATACCCACAAAATCTTCACTACTACAGCAATAAAGTGTGCCTATTAGGGCTACAAGAGTTTGATTACAAAATGCAATCTACCTAGTTAAAGGTCTATTTTGTTAAGAACTAAAGATCGTTACAATCTACCTTGTTAAAGGATTTCAACTTATAGTAAAGTAAGCACTCAGCTAAGAGATTTACAATGGTCTGCTAGAACCACTCTATTAAGAGATTTCACCTGATACACCTGTTAGAATGTTTCAAGTAATGATCCTTCATTATGCACTTAGATGCTGATGATGGATCTACTCTTTCCAATACCTTCTATGATCTCACAATCTGATATGTTTGTTCTATACTTTTCACTGCTCTGTCATTCTACTTGATCTAAGCTTCTTCACTATTCATCTCCTATGAACACACAACCCTTCTCTCTCTCTCTCTCTAGGGTTAGAAGCAATCTTATATGTCTTTACAGATTTGTTGGCGAGATCTAGATCAATGATCAAGATCTGTCTTTTATGCCTCCAATGCATTCTGATTTTTTGATTGGCTCCATGCCATGCATAGTATAAAATAATTAAATGCGTAATTAACTCAGTAAACAAATATTAAATGCATACAAATGTCAGCCCAAATCTCATACAAGTTGGCCTAAACACTTTACATCAAAGTTTGAATCAATCCTGACATGTATGCAAAAACTATTCTGCTTGGCACTTCACATCTCTGTCGCTCAACACTTAATATCTACTCATCTTGGCATGATGTAACTCGGCAACCTGTATTCTACTCGGCAATGTTGTTCAGCCTTGAATGTTTAGCTCGGCCATAGTGATAACCAACTAAAACTGCCTAAGTAAATGACTAAGTGTTGGTCACTAATCATCAACAGAACTTAGGGATTACCACTATTTGGGACCTGTTGGTTGTATTCCATGTTTTGGCTATTTTCCTAAGATTTCAGTTCTTCTCTCTATGATCTGGTGTTTAAAACAGCTGTCTCTCAGTCCTTTTGCTTTATATGTGTCAAGTTTTCAGGTTTTCAAGTCCGAACCTGTCTGAATTTGCAAAAAACCTTGAAACCCTAAGCCTTCCAAGTGTTAAAAGTTGAAAAACAAACCAAAATTCTGTATGACTTATGTTTCACTGTTTCTTTTTTAGTGCACTTAAGTCATGTGTTTTAATCAAATTGCTTAGTCGTGTTACTTCAATTGGATATTCCCTTTTTCTTCCCGACTCTGTGATTTTCTTATGTCGCGTGGTCTCTTTAAACTTTAGAATATTCCTTTGGCATTCCCAGACTTTGTGATTTCTTCATGTCGTGTGGTCACAGGATAAGTATGTAAGAAAGTGTTATGCAGAAGGGACCCAGTGATTAGTCGGGTAATCGCAAGAAATTCTCAATAGTTATTGATATGTCTTCAGACTTCACGATTACTTCATGTCGCGTTATCGCCAAATGAATCTAAGTTAAAAAATGTGCAAAGGCTTCAGTCACGTAGTCTCGAGGAGGAACGACGGTTAAGAGATTTTTAACGAGACTTCGTGACTGACCGTTTAAGGTTTAGAGAAAAGCGTAGTTGGGTTGTCGCCAGTTTTAGAATGATGACTCAGTTTTCCATTGAGCGGTAAGTGAACAAATGACTTTGTGACATGTGTCATAAGTCGAGTGGATATTAAAAGTTTATTACATGGTCGTTAGAAGGAGACAATGGAATCAGTGACCACGAGACTCTGTGCTTTTCCTTTTGTCGCGGGGTCTAAGAAAGATTTAAGGGTATAAAGGAATTTATGGTGATTATGCGATAGCCATCAGATAAAGAGATCTAGAGATCTAACGGTGGTCGCAAAGTCTGAGAACAAAAGTGCCCAAAGGGAAAAGTCCTCCCAACTTGGTGGTTAAGGTATGTCACACAGTCATTAGATGAGAAAAAAGGGCACTTGCACATATAACTTGTCATGTTGAAATTAAATACTCAAGTTTTGTATTTCGCGATCGGGCGACTAGGATAGTCGCATGGTCTTGAAATGAAATAAAAACAATCGGTGACTAGGAGATAACTGTAAAAGGTTAAAGGCAATGGTTAGTCGCAAGGTCTCAGAAAGGATAATGAGTTAATTTTAACTATGTGCGACTGTGATTTCTGCAGGGTCACGTGATCGCCAGATGGTGACTTGGGTTAGCAGAGGAAAGAAAGTGTATTGTCGCAATGTCTCGAAATAAACTATGGGTTAGTGACTAAGGTTCGTGAAAAATAAATTATGTGCAGTCGCATGGTCACCTGATCCCAAAATCTAAAAAATGGTGACAATTTTTGATGTGATAGTATGAATCATTTGGTAACCAATCACAGGCTTGTATTTTGATTTCTATGCAAAAAGAGTAGCTGAGATGTAAGATAGTTAGCAAATCACAGCGCAACATGTCAGCTCTTTTTGAATTTTGTAAGGTTTTTCTGAGGATTTACTTTTATGAATTTGATTTCCTGTCACGCTCATGGAACTATGACTAGGTTTTCATTCAAGTTCACAGTATGTTGAATTAAAGATAGAATTGATGTTTCCAAATTATGAGCTGCATACTTTGAATTATGGCTATAAGGAGTTGATAGTGCATTCATTTTCATTCACCATGCTTTCAGATTTCAGAGCCCAAGGTTTTAAGTTTTCAGAGAGAAGAGATAATTTTACTCGTATTTGCAGTGTTTTCAGAGTTGATCAATAGGTTCTAAGTTTCAAAAAATTGTGCACAAGACGGTCAGCCAATCTCAGAGATAGATTTGTTTTAATATCAGTAAGGAGTAAGAGATTCAAGGAACTACAAGTATGAGTGGAGCTATTAGTGTTGCTTCAACAAGTGGAGGAAGTGAGGAAGAGAAAAAGAGAAGAGCAAGCTATTCTGATGAATTCCTCAGGTTGTTGCCTAGATCAACACAGAACAAAAGGGAAAACACAAATGTGCTCCTAGATGACTATCACAATATCAGACATGCTGATACTCCAGGGACAATAGGTTTTTCATTGTTTAATTATTTCTATAAAAATTCTGATAAGGCTATTCCAGTGTCAAACCCTTGGATTTGTGGTTTAGCCAAATTAATTTTCCCTGATGTCTACATAGATGTAGATTTGTTCCTAGAGCTAGCCAATCATTATGATGTTTTGTCTAAAACAATCAGAAGGGATGATGGCACTGCCCTGTTAATATTAAATAGAAATTCATTCATGCAGGTTTTTGGCTTCTTTAGCACCATGTCTACCAAAATTGACATGACAAAGCAGGAGCATAGATATAATTTGAAGCCTGGTATTGCTAAAGGCTTATTGCAGAAACACATGTTAAAAGAAGAGAGAAAATATTTAGATCCTATGGCTGGGACAAGCCCATATTATTACAAGGATCTACACTTCTACATTAAGTACATCTCCTATGCCCTATGTAGAGTGGTAGGGATAGATGGAGAAGTAGAAAAAAATAATGCTGGCATTCTAATGATGGTGCTAGACTTACAAGAGGTGCATTCAAGCACCAGCTATGATTATATACAACACATTATTGACCAGATGCATGAGGGTTTCATTGCAACCCAGAAAAAGTTAAAAGACCCCAAGGAGGAGCCCAAATTCCTTCACTATTCCATGCTCATGCATATCCTATTGTACTTCAATTTTGTAATCATGGATGTCAATAATTTGACCCCACAAAGGTTTTACCAAGAAGGGCCTAATCCTATCCAATTTTGGGTGAGGTTTTGGAATTACACATCCAAGGACTATGATTATTGTGCTTTTCAAAATTGGATTGTGTATCTAATAGTAAAAATTCTTGGAATCAGTAGAACAAGAGTCCCATTAAAGATTATGCAGCTGCTGAGGCCATGTGATTATACAGATAAGTGGGATGGTAAGCACAATTGAGGTGATTTCTTTTTGGAAGAGAATTATACCATATCAGGGTATATGGGTGTAGTCACCCACCTCATCTCTTACCATATTATGTACCTGTAAGAGTGGCTACAATGGAATTCATATGGCAGTTGTTGTTAACAGATATTGAGCACTTTGCACCACACAAGAAGGGGACTCTAACCCCTAGGCAATTCAAGATTTTCAACTTTACAATTGGCAAAGGTGCTATTGATGCAGTGAGTCAGTGGCTAGAAGGATGCAAAATGGGGGCAGCCCCCTATAGATATATTGACCCAGAGGGTTTCATGGCAAGGGTTAGAAAATTGTATACACCTAAAATCCCCAATACTAATGTCCACTATGAGTGCATAGAAGAAGATGCAACAAGGAACATCCTAGATGAGGATGAAATTCAAACAAGAAGAGTCAAGATTCAAGAATTTTTGAATCTTGAAAGACAAATCAAGAGGAATGGGCTGTCTTTTGGGGGTTTTTACCCTAATCTCCCATATTTTGATAGAATCAAGCACATGATAGACAATTACTATGTGCTCATTGAACAGTTAGATACTATTCTTGATAAAAAAAGGTGCTCAAGAGCCAGACCATTCAGAGTCCGAATATGATAATAGTAGTGACAGTGATTATGCACATCTTGCTAGAGATCTTCCACCACAGCAAGATGTTGCTGAGATACCATAGCTGGAAGGAGAAGAGGGTCACATTGCTGATTTAACATTGGCCACCCAGCCTGATGATATAGAAGAACCTGCTGCTAAGAGGTAGAAATTGGAAGTAGGACAACCTTCAGTTGAAGGACCAAGCAAGAAAAAGGATAAGGCTAGAGCCTTAGTACCAGGGAATAGGTTATATGACCATAACCTAAGGAAGTCAATCAGGGAAGGCAAGAAGCAGTAGCCTGACTTAGATGACAATGTTGAGCTGCCACTTAAGGCCTGTGTTGATGAGAGATTGCTTCATCAACAAAAAAATTTAGATGATGATAGCTTTGTCAAAACAGAGGAATTTAAAGACTTCCTAAGATGGCATAAGACAAAGCAAATAAAATCCTAGTTGATAGTAGATGGAAAAGAGAGAATAACAAATGAAGCTCTAGTGGCTTTATAGTCTTATGATCCAGAAAATGAGGATATTTCACCCGAAGAAGCCAGGAAAATGGTACTAGGTAGTGGAATACTATTGGCTGAGGGATGGGATTTGGCATCTGCCTTCATCATAGACCAAATCAGAAAATAGCCAGATCTCAAAATGGCTAGAGAGGTTCAGATGGGATATGAAATAAAAGGATTTGGGTATAGCCCAAAATCCCAAGCTTTTGCAATGTGGAGCCTGTGCCCAAAAGACCAAAAGCCCCAACTAGTGAATATTCAAGAAAATATGGTGGGAAATCAAATGGTGTGGTCTGTACAAAATACAAGGGATTTGGAGATATCCCAAATCATGACACATTGGGCTCACTTAAATGAAGACAAAACTAAACAATTGTCTGATAAGTCTAGCAATTTATTAGAGGAGACAAGTGCATTGTCTAAAGACAGGGAAAAGTGCCACATACAATTGCACTAGTAGGATCAGGTAATCAAGAGATTGATGAAAGAGTTAGAAGAAAAACCTGAGGTGGTATATGTACCTGCACAACCACCACCATTGCAAATTGAAGATAAGCCTAAATCAGAGGAAGTTGTTGAACAGGAGGTTGATGAAGGAAAAGGAAATGCAATTGCTCTGAAAACATTGAAGGGTGTGCTGCAACATAGAATTGAGATTCTAAAGGATAAAACTGATGTTGTACTGAATGCATACAATAAATTTTCAGCTTTGCATACGGAGGTAATGGGGTACCTTTCTATTTTGAACCCCTACTTTACTAAATGGTCTACTAGGGTAAAGTTATTTGAAAAGTTAGCATCTTTACAAACCCTAAGACCAGATTTACCTGAGATAGTGACTGAAGTTGAAGATGAGATCAAAAGAGTCAATATTGCTCTCATTCTTTAAAGGCAAATTAAACTAAATAGAGGTTAAGTTGAGCCTCTTTTCTAATGATTTTAATAAGTTTATTCCTTCTTTAAGGGGAGATGATGATCAAGTAAAGGCTCTAGATGCCTGGAGGAATGAATTTGACAGCAAGATGCCTAGTGATGAGGCATTTCTCTTGGGAGTAGATGTTGATATTGAAGGATTCAATAAAATATTGGATGAAGCTTTCAAGGCAAAAACTGATATCAACAAGTTTCTGGTTGATGTCAAGAATATCACCGATGCTCAATGGGACAGACAAAAAGTGAAAGTACAGAGTACTCAAGACTTTAAGTGGCCATCGGATGATGAAGTGAAAGCATGGGAGTTGATGACCACACCTAAGAGAAAGAAGCCAGCAGTAGAAGAAGAAATCTTGGATGAGGAGTAAAGGTGAGCATTTGGCACTGCACTATTCGAGATAAGAGGGACAGTTATTGCAAAAGAAGAATGTAGATGAGTATGCAAGCATGAGTATCCAGACTCAATATAAATACTACTAGCTACCATCTGTACAAATCTGATTGCAGTCACCAAATCGGAAGAAGAACAAAGAATATCTGTTTCCATCTTTTGACTCGGTCGCTCCATCGCTTCTTCTTTCTTTTGTCTCTTCTGTAGTTTTAGGGCTAGGTTTCCTATGACCATCAGAAGATTTTTGCATCAAAAATATCAAAGGATTCCAAGATGGTCATGAACCTGTATATAGCAAAAAGAGTTGTAATAAGGAGGTCTTAGAAGTTGGAATTATTTTGGAAAAGAGATGAAATATATTGTAGAAATCAAATGTTCTAAACTTCTGTCTATCTTTTGAAGTTACAAAATATTTCATGTATGGAAGCTGGATCATATAAATAAAATACGGTGCAATTTTACTCTCTTCAATTATTGTCTCTTTATTCTCTGTGTATGCTCTTTTATGTTTAAGTTTGCAAGGCATTCTGAAGTATTTTGGTTACTAGGTAACTATCTAATTTCTTGCAAGTTTCTTTTAAGGAAAGAACTAAGTTTTGTGAGTAGTTTTAGGGAGCATAATGGTTTTTTAAAGATTTGATACAATCGTTTAGAGGTAACAAGGTAATTTTTAAGGCAACTTATCTGAATTGCATGTGGGTTGTAAGGCAGCTTACTGTATTTTGTTTCTATGAGATCTTAGTTTATTGACTCTGTAATCCAAAGCATAGGCACTGGTCCAGAACTTGGTCTGATAATCCATCATCATCCAAGTTATTTCAAGGTATCAAAACCAATTTAATCAAAATACTCTTGTTACAAAGAACAAACAGACTGAACTCAGTAAGGACTCATGTCAGCAGGACAGTGTCCATTTTAGTGATTCCTTGAAGAGTGAATCATTAGGTTATCCCTCCTAAAATAAAAGGAAGAAGGATGAAAATTCTTGTCTCACTGGTGTATGTTGTTAAAACCATAGCCTAGCTTATAGTAATCTATTTTAAATTAGTCATTGCAATCTCTCGAGTATTATACAAGTTGTTACAGTGAGGTTTTTGGCACATAACCTGTGAATGAACAAATCCACCAAACATATAGGCTAAAAATATCAGTAATCTTTAAAAGGAAATACCTGCCTAAGTATGTGGAGCTCAAAAATGAAGGAGGTGATAATAGATATCCCCAATGTTATCAAATACCTTAGCAATTAGCTTTTCTCTTTCCTAAAAGAGGTTGCAATCAGGTGTACAAGGTATACTGTCATATTTAGGTAAGTGGTGCAAGAAAAAGAGCTAACACGGCCGACCTTAAATATGAAGCGTACATTATGGATTGTGAACATGGATTACAGTTCTTATATTATATTTGATGGATTATATTTTATGTTTACTTGTTATAGGTACTATGTGTATCTTAGAAAGGGGTTATGTAATCATTTCTACAATGGGAAGCCTAATTTGCTGACCTAAATGATTATTGTAATAGGGTATATAGGATAGAGATTTCTTATTGCAAAGAGTGTGGAAGAGACAACTAAGTGTGGATGGTTTGAGATTTTTTGTGCAAAGTCTGCTAAATGTAGAGAAAAGGATGTGGTTAAGAGACTTCATTGGAACTAATCAACCAAAGACACTTGCTATCAGATGGTTCACGAGATTTTATATCTCATATATACATTTGTATTTTACATAATAAGTCATGAGGGTGGATTTAACCTTCTTTAGGTAGTGTGCCTAGGTAGTGAGCCAACTTTTACTCTTGAATCCTAACAGGGACTGTGTACCATAATGCATCAATAAGCTCCTAACAAGGTTAAATGTTTTAACAAGGATACTATAATCTCAAAACATCATGTGTGGGTGCTAATTTACACTAGGGTTTTACCTCTAACATGGTTTCCTTGACAATAAAGGATTGTGTTATGGTGTTGGTGTTTACTATGTTATCATTTAGATTAAATTTTTGATGTGTAAAGTTTAATGTTTAATACACTGTCTCACAACTGATTCACTGCCCCCTCTTAGTTGTGTCGGTGGAATTTTATTTCTAATAATTGGTATCAGAGTTAATGGTCCTTAGAGAGAAATATTAACAAATTGAGGTGATCCTGAAGATGGAATTCTATTGGATAGATAGTCAAAAGTTTGATCCTGAAAACTTTCACAGTTGGAATAACAATATGAGAACACATTTGCTATGCTTGGGAACTGACTATTGAATGATTAAAAAGAAGGATGTAAAGATAAATCTTGTGGATGAACTAGATAAAGCTACTCGTGAAGAAAATAATATATTTTTATACAACATGGTCGCAAGGGAAGAACTAATTAGTGTGTTATCTGAAGGTGAAATCACATAGGTTAAAGATTTCAATTTTGCACATTAAATTTGGTCAAGATTGGAAGCATTATATGAAGGAGATAAGTTTACTAAGTAGGTGAAGTTTAAAAACTAGAAGACAAGGATGGAAAATATGAAAATGAGAGATGATGAGAACATTAGAGCATATGTATAGAGAGTCACAAAAGTTGTTATTGGGACTGGAAACTCTGGAGACACATACAATAAAGAAGAAGTGATTGTAAAGACTCTTAGATATTTTACACCTATTTACAAAGCTAGAGTGCAAGCTATTAAAGAGATCATACCTTTAATGGAAAACTTTAATAGAGATATGTTGATTGAAAAATTAACTACTTTTGAGGCCGTAGAGCTAGGAGATTCATTACCTAAAGTTGAGATAGAATTCAAGGTGACTTTGTATAAAAATAAAGACTTTATGAGGAACTGTGAGCACTAGCATAAGTAACTTGAGAGAAGAGCTTTGTGAATATGCTGATGACTAGGAACAAATACAGGAAGAAGAAAGAAAGTTAGATAAAATTGTAGCCCTAATCGCTAGAAGAGAAAAGAGAGGTAACGGTAAGTTTGAAGGAAAGTTACCTCTAAAATGGTTTTCATGCAATAAGATGTGTCATTTTTCATCTAGATGTCCTACAAGGGTTCCAAAGAATAAATCTAAGTATTATAAACCTAAGTATTCTAAGGATAAGGAATGATACTAAGCTAGTGAAGGTGTTTTTGATGATGATGCTATTGATTATGATGAGTTGTGATTTATGGCTATCAAGGATGATAAACCTATTCATGAAGAAAGAACCTTAGTATCACATGTTGAAAATAAATTTGAATAGGTCGTAGAGAGTGGTTGTTCACACCATATGACTAGAGATAGAAATAAGTTTGTTAAGATAACCAAGTATGATGGTGGTGTTGTGAGATTTTGTGACAATACTCCTAAGCTTATCATTTGAGATGGATCTATTTCTCTTGATGGAAAGACCAATATTGACAATGTGCTACTTGTTGATGGAATTAAGCATAATTTGTTGAGTGTTGGACAATTAGTGGACTAAGGTTATCAATTGAAACTCATTGATGGGAAATTCTCTATCAGAAGTAAATTAGGAGACTTGATCACTGATGACATGTAACTGATTGAATGTTTGATAATCATAAGTTGAAGAGAATGCAAGGCATTAAATCAGTTAATGGTTTGTATTGTCATTGATGTCAACTTAATATCATATGTACGATCATATACAGAATGCCAAAGACTTCAGAGGATCAATGGAACCAAGGTTATGCTTTCAGCAATGCATAAAAGACAAGTGTTCACTAAGTGATAGACAACACTAAAATAGTGCACACCATTGGTAAATGCAAAGAAGAAAAGTCAAAGTGATACCCGACGAGAAAAAGACAGTATTGCCTGATGAAGAAAAAAAATAGGATGCCCAACAAGCTGAAAACAAAGTTGCCTGACGGACAGAGATCTTGAAGCTAACTGGAGTCACACCGATGGAACTGTCAGTTGTCGCTGATGACTAACAGTAGTGGTGACCGACAGAATAGAGAGTTTAGAAAACAACAAAATATCTAGCTAGCAAGAGCTAAATATAGACTTAACTGGTTGTTTTCTTTGTTTTATTTGACCATAGTTAAGTGATTGATTTAAAGATGATTTGTATAGTTGACAAGAAGCTAATTGCGAGACAAATCAGGAGTTATACTTTAAATCATATTGGCTGGATTGTTTATCACACCAAGAATCATGAATCAAGAATCAATGTATATCATGTCTATATAAGAGACAAGCTTAATTCATTCCAAAAATACATGCATGAGAAAGGGTGTGAATAAAAAGAGGATGTTGAAGAGAAAGTGATGAAGAAAAACTTCATGCAGTACTGATCAATCAAGCTAAAAGAGAACTAAGGAATTATGTAGAAACTGACGAACAGTGAGCACAACATCATAGAGAAGAAAGTGTGGAGCACAAAAGAGTTGAATTGATACACTGATCAGAGAGGTAATGTACTTAAATAGATATGAAAATCTGCAATTGAAGTTGCATTAGAAATAGGTCATATTGTTTTAGTTTAACCATTGAAACATTAAGTATCTTAACAGAGCAGGACTTAACAGTCTTCTATATATTGAGGTACATCTCAAGGAGTGCCAAAAAGGTTGATTCATGAAAGTAGAATTGGATATGACCGATGCCTATTGATAGTCTAAGAGAGAGGTTGATTCAAGAATGAAAACATTAGATGACTGATACTAAGTGACAACCTATATGTGTAAAATCCACTAACAAGGTCACACCTAATAATGTATTTGTAACCTTTAATAGGGTTGGCTCCTAATAGGGCTCACTTATGAAGAGTGAAAATTTGGGGTATTAGTCCCAGTGGTTTTTTCCCTTAATAGGGTTTCCACGTTAAAATACATGTGTTATATGTGTGTATGATGCATTTATTTACTATTATGTATCTTACATAATTCATTATAGATATATTGGTATACTCTACATATTTACTATATTTTGGTAAATAGATAACTGCTTATTGGTAAACATTAAGAAGAAGGTTTAACAAAAAAATCTGACAAGTAGTAAATTGATATAAGTTGTTCAAGGCATTCATCTTATAGAGAAAAAGATAACTTGAAAAATAATTAGTGGTTATAAGAGTTGAAGGTTTGATTTAAGGATTAATTTTTTAGGGCCACTGATTCACCCCCCCCCCCCTCTCAGTTATTACTAACAATTGGTANTCCCCCCCCCCCCCCTCTCAGTTATTACTAACAATTGGTATCAGAGCTGGTGTGCTTAGAAGGGAGGTTTCAAGACCTAAGCCAAAGATCACAAGATGAACAGACGACATGTGCCCAAGTTA
Organism: Thuja plicata; assembly: GCA_018584345.1. NCBI lineage: Eukaryota > Viridiplantae > Streptophyta > Pinopsida > Cupressales > Cupressaceae > Thuja > Thuja plicata. Next base: position 1,589,088 of record MU228484.1, read on the forward strand.
AACAAAGATAATTTTGGCTCATGGTAGAGTAGCATAAGACTCCACTTATCAGGTATTGGTAATGATGTTACTAAATTCCTAGAAACTGAATATGTGTTGCCCATAGGAGCACCAACAGTTGAACAAATGAGAGAGAAGCATGAACATAACCACATGATGATAGAGCTTTCTTCCTCACTCTCCGATGCTAAATTTGAAGATGTCAAAGAATGCAAAATGACAAAGAAGATGTGGGACAAATTGAAGCTTGCACATGGTGTACATAAAAATATTTTGAGAGCCAAGACAGAAAGATTTAGAGGAAAGTTTGATGATCTAAAAATGAAAGAAGGAGAAAACATCACTTAGTACAACACCAGAATTAAAGAGTTAGTCAATGATATCCAAGGAGTTGGAGGTGTACTAGAAGAAGATATAGTGGCAATTAAAATTCTAAGAACCTTACTTCCTACTTATGCTATTAGAGTATCTACCATTCAAGAAATGAGAGCAATAGAAAATAGTAGTGTTACTCTAGACAGTTTAATTGGAAGACTGATTTCATTTGAGATGAATCACTTTGATAATAGTGTCTTACCAAACATAGAGTCTACATTCAAAACTTCTATGAGAATAAGTAAATCAAGTCACAAAAACTCTATGAGAAAAGATAGTGATAATGAAAATGAAGAATATGATCTTGATGAAATTGAAGCACTTATGGCCAGAAGAATGCAAAGAGGCAAAGGTAAATACAAAGGTAAATTATGAATTTTTTTATTTTAATTGCAAAGAGATTGGACACTTTTCTGCAAGATGTACTAATAGAAGAAAATATTATAGAAGTAATGACAGATCTTTTGAGAAGAAGCATGACAGAAGTGATTACAGAAGCTACCAAAAATTAGAAAGAAGAGATACCCAAGACTATAAGGACAAAGTAAATAAGGTTAGCTACCTAGAAAAATGAAAGGATGATGATACTGACACTGAATCTGATGAAGACATCGAGATGGTGTTTATGGCTGTTAAAGATGATTCAAATGATGATGAAGAAAGGTATGTAGAAACAACTCTCATATCTAAAATTAGCAAAAATTATGTTTGGATCATAGATAGTGGCTACACTCATCATATGACTGATGATAAGCAAAAGTTTGAAAATTTTGAATACTACAAGGGTGGATCAGTAAGAATGGGTAATGACACACCTTGTCAAGTTGAAGGTAGAGGAACAATAATGTTGAATAACTAGATAAAGTGTGATAATGCTTATTGGGTAAATGGATTAAATTATAATCTATTGAGTGTTTCTCAGTTGAATAATTCAGGTCACAAAGTTGCATTTGAAAATAAGAAGGCAAAGATCTTCAACAAATCTGGAAATCTGATTGGTACCGGTGAACAAACTAAAGGTAACCTATTCTATTTGAATGATACTGACTCCACTTGTTTGATTTCTACAAATGAAGACCTATGGTTATGGCACAAAAGACTATGTCATGTGAACTTTGGCAACATGTTAATGATTAGCAAAAAGAGAAATGTCAGAGGCTTACCGATGATGATCAAGCCTGATAATATCATGTGTAAAAATTGTCAAAAAGGTAAAATGACAAAGTCTAGTTTCAAAAGCAAAACCCATACATCTGACGCAATTCTAGAATTAGTCCATACTGATTTATGTGGACCTATGAGGATAAAGAGTTATTATGGAGATAGATATTTTATTCTCTTTGTTGATGATTACTCTAGAATAATGACAGTTATGTTTCTAAAAGAAAAATCAGAACCATTCAAGATGTTTAAATGGTATAAGGCTATGGTAGAGAAACAAAGTGGTAAGGACCTAAAATGTTTGAGATCAGATAGAGGAGGTGAGTTTATATTAGATGAATTCACTAACTTTTGTAATGAGCATGGTATAAAAAGACAGGTTTTTACACCAAGAACACCATAAAAAATGCGATTGCTAAGAGAAGGAATAGATCAATAGTTGACTCTGCTAGAACACTGATGATAGAAAAAGGCATCACCCAAATATTCTAGAGGGAAGTTGTCAGTACTACTATTTACACACTAAATAGAGTACAATTATAGAAAGACACCAAGAAGACACCTTATGAGCTATGGTATGGGTACACACCTAGTGTAAGTTATTTCAAAAATTTTGGCAGTCAATGTTATATCTTAAAAGATGATAGAAATGGAAAGCTTGATGCTAAGAGTGATGAAGGTATATTTCTAGGATATTCCACCAAGATAAAAGCTTATAAATGTCTTATTAAAGCTTCTAACAAAATTGTTGAAAGTGCAAATGTAAAGATAGATGAGTTTGCAGAAAAGAATGAGCTAGAAATCACAAAAGAACCAGAAGACTACAACAAGTTTGTATACTGTGAAGAACCCAACACTCTACCCGAGAAATAGTGTTTAATTCTAGAACAAAAAAATGTGGCAACCGATGGTCAATATGATAATCAAAATAATCTGGAAGGTGATGAAGAACATAATGAAGATCAAAATGATGATCAAGCTGATACACAAAGAGTTGTACCTATACTTGCAAGATATGTAAGAAGGAACCATCCAGAGATTCAGATCATAGGAGATAAGAAAGATGGTACAAGAACAAGAAGTAAGTCTCTAAACTCAAGTTGTCTAATTTGTTAGTTTGAGCCAATATCTGTCAATGTTGCACTTGATAATGAAGAATGGATAAGTGCTATGAATGATGAGATTAAGAAGATTGAGAAAAACAAAACATGGTCACTTGTGTGAAGACCAGATGAAAATAATGTCATTAGTACAAAATGGAGAGGAATAAGCTGAATGAGAATGGAGAAGTCACAAGGAACAAAGAAAGACTAGTATGCAAGGGGTATGCACAAGAGGAAGGAATAGACTATGCAGAAACCTTTGTACCCATTGCTAGGATAGAGGGAGTAAGAATACTACTTTCTTATGCTGCATTCAAAGGATTCAAGGTATACTAGATGGATGTCAAGTCAGCATTCCTATATGGAATACTTGAAGACGAGGTATACATTGAGCAACCAGAAGGGTTTCTAGATCCAGACAAGAGAAACATGGTATGTAGACATCACAAAGCCTTGTATGGATTGAAACAAGCTCCTAGAGCCTGGTATGAATGACTTCATTCCTATCTAATAAGTATTGGATTTGTAAGGACTAGTGAAAACAAGAATCTTTATTTGAAGGAAGATACTGATGCTAACACTTTGATTGATGAAATATTTTTTGATTACACCATATTTGGAGGCAATGATATGCTATGAAAATCATTTTCTAATGATATGAGAAAAGAGTTTGAGATGTCCATGTTTGGAGACATCAATTTCTTTCTTGGTCTACAGATCATACACCAAGGTGAAGGTGTTTTCATTACATAGTCCAAATACATCAAAGAGGTCTTAAAAATATTCAAGATGGAAGATTCAAAACCAGTTGGAACAACGATGGCTACTGGGTGTAAATTGACAAAGGAGGACAAGATAATAGAGGTAAATGAAACTTTGTATAGATCAATGATTGGAAAACTAATGTATGTTGTACACACTAGACTAGATATTGCACATGCAGTAGGAATTGTTGCTAGATTTTTTGCTAATCCTAGGGAATCACATATGACTGCTATGAAAAGAATCTTAAGATATCTGAAGAATACTGAGGAATTTGGCTTATGGTATAGAAGAGAAGGAAAATTTGAACTTAAGGTGTTTACCGACACTGATTGGGCTAGAAATCTTGATGACCAGAAGAGCACAACTAGAGGAGCATTCTTTATGGGTGATAGACTTGTCACATGGATTAGAAAGAAGTAGGGATGCATCTCTCAGTCCACTACAGAAGCAGAGTATGTTACTGCTGGTGTAAATTGCTCAAATATTGCATGGATCAAACAGTTGTTGGAAGGTATGCATATGAAGATCTTAGAACCAGTGATTATCTATTGTGATAACACCAGTGCAATAAAAATTTTGAAGAATCCAGTCATGCATGTGAAGAATAAACACATTTCCATCAAGTATCATTATTTGAGAGAACAAGTTCAAGAAAAAGAGGTGATACTTGAGTATGTGCAATCAAAAGAGCAATTTTCTGATATCTTCACCAAGCCACTGCCCAAGGATACATTTGAGTACTTGAGGAAGAGACTAGGGGTTGAACCCTTGTCCACCAATCAGTAAAATGACTGAAGGCTGCATCAGCCTATATATTAACATAATATCATTCATGTTAATGCAAGCAAAAGATGAAATTCAAAGCTACATCTATATACAGACAGGTATATATCAGAACCAAGCACTAGAACATATTTTTGAATTGCTAATGGATATGGGAAATTCAAGGATTATATTATGGATAGAGAAAAATATTGCTGGACACTAATGTCAGATATCTGTAAGATACTTGTTTGGGATTGCTATCAAAGGGAGAGAGATTATCCATATTATCACATCATCCATCATCAAATTACTCCAACAGGGAGAGATTATATTGAAAGGGAGAGTTGCTGACAAAAGAAAAAGTAATCACAAGAGAGAACAGTAAAAGGAAAGAAATTGACACAAGGAGAGGTCACAACACATAAGAAGAAAGAGAACTGTAGGAAAAAAATCTAAGCTAAAACAGAGCTTACCAAAGTTCAAACATTTTATCTGTTGACAAAAAGGAGAGATTGGTAGTTTGATGAATATCAACGATTGTATTCCATATTGTATTAGAAATAATATAGTGTGATAATATAGTATATTTCCATCAATGCCAAAGGGAGAGATTGATGACATATAACTGATTGAATGTTTGATAGTGATAAGTTGAAGATAATGCAAGGCATTAAATCAGTTAATGGTTTGTATTGTCATTGATGTCAACTTGATATCATCTGTATGGTCATATACATAATGCCAAAGACTTCAAAGAATCAATGGAACCAAGGTTATGCTTTCAAAAAATCATAAAAGTCAAGTATTCACTAAGTGACAAACAACACCGACGGAGTGCACACCATCGGTAAAGGTAAAGAAGAAAAGTCACAATGATACCCAACGAGAAGAAGATAGCGTTTCCTGATGAATCAAAAACATAGGATGCTCGATGAGCTGAAAACAGAGTTTCCCAACGAATAAAGATCCTATGTTGCCCAATAGACGGAGATCCCAAATCTAACTGGAGTCACACCAATGGAACTGTCAGTTGTCACCAATGACTAACAGTAGTGGTGACCGACGGAAGAGAGAGTTCAGAAAATGAAAAAATATCTAGCTGGAAAGAGCTAAAGATAGACTTCACTGGTTTTTTCTTTGTTTTATTCAACCATAGTTAACTGATTGATTTAAAGATGATTTGTACAGTTGGCAAGAAGATAATTGTGAGACAAATTAGGAGTTATGCTTTAAATGAGATTGATTGGATTGTTTATCATGCCAAGAATCAAGAATCAAGAATCAATGTATATCATATATATAAGAGACAAGCTTAATTCTTTCCAAAAAGACATGCATGAGAAGGGTAGTGAATAAAAATAGGATGCTAAAGAGAAATTGATGAAGAAAAACTTCATGCAGTACTGATCAATCAAGCTGAAGGAGAGCTAAGGAATTTTGCAGACACCAAAAAACAGTGAGCACAACATCACAGAGAAGAAAGTGTGGAGCATAAAAGAATTGAATTGATAAACTGATCAGAGAGGTAATGTACATAAATATATCTGAAAATATACAATTCAAGTTGCATTGGAAATAGTTCATATTGTTTCAATTTAACCATTGAAACATTAAGTCTCTTAATAGAGCGAGACTTAACAGTCTTCTATATATTGAGGTACATCCCAAGGAGTGTCAAAAAGGTTGATTCATGAAAGTAGCATTGGATATGCCCGATGCCTATTGACAGTCTAAGAGAGAGGTTGATTAAAGGATGGCAATATTAGATGCCCGATACTAAGTGACAACCTATATGTGTAAAATCCTCTAATAAGGTCACACCTAATAGTGTGTTTGTAACCTTTAACAAGGTTGGCTCTTAACATTACTCACTTTAGAAGAGTGAAAATTTGGGGTACCAGTCCCAGTAGTTTTTTTCCCTTAACAAGGTTTCCACGTTAAAATCCATGTGTTATATGTGTGTATGATGCATTTCTTTACTTTTTGTATCTTACATAATTCATTTTGGATATATCAGTATACTCTGCATATTTAATGTATTTCAGTAAATAGATAACTTCTTATCAGTAAATATTAAGAAGAAAGTTTAACAAAGCAATCCGACAAGTAGTAAACTGATATAAGTTGCTCAAGGCATTCATCTTATAGAGAAAAAAGATAAGTTGAGAAATAATTAGTGGTTATAAGAGTTGAAGGGTTGATTTAAGGATAACCAAAAGAAAAAAATCAAAGCACAGTCAAAGCATAACTGACAGACAGGAACCGAAAGTCAGTTGCAGCCCACAAAAAGTGGATCTGACTTCCATGTCAGATAAAGAAAGCTTATTCTATTTATAGGATATTTTTTTTAAATCCATTTCTTTACAGACAAGAAACATGAATGTAAGTTCTTTAATCAATCTAACTAATTTAAAACACATAGATGAGGAGATCTAGGTACAAGTTGTAATCTTGATCTTAAAATTAACATTGTTTTTCATGAAACTTGATGATGTCAATCCATCTTATAAATAGATAATGCAATCATTCATTATACATGTATGTGATGAATGAAAAGAGATAGGAGAACATGAATGAAGCATACAAGCACATCTATGGGTCAGATTGAGAGTTTCAAGACCAAGAACAACAAAAGGTGAATTTGGTTAGCAGAACCAAGAACAGAGGATACTGAGAATCAGAGGTATTATTCAATCACAATTAGGTGATAATATTTTTCATGTAAACTAAATTGGATTTGTATTAGTAATAGGATATTTCATTTACCAAGTCAATTTATAATTTTATATCATTCTAACAAGTGGAACAAAGCGTAAAAATCCTTTCAAGGAAGGTGGACTTAATAGTCCAACTACAAATCTCTTAACCGCGTGCACACTCAATAGTGTTGTTAAAGCTCCTAACAGATTAGAATTTAAGAGGTCTCCACCGATACTCTTAACAGGGTAGATCATCAGAAGTGATCAAAATTGTAAGCCTTAACCGGCCCCTTCCAATCTGTAGATAGTGAAGATTTTGTGGGTGCCATCCCCACCACAGTTTTTACTTCCTAACAGGAGTTTTCTGTGGTATCATATCTTGTGTTATGTGTCAATTACTTTCATGAATGTTTATATGAATGTTCACATGTATGTTAATGTTATGAATTGATATAATTCACATCAAGATAGTATAGATCAGATTGAATGGATATACAATTTATTAGAAAGGTTAATTGATTCAAGGATGAAAAAGTTTTAAGAGGTACTGATTCACCCCTCCCCTCTCAGTACATACTTCCCATTAATCCCAATAATTGGTATAAGAGCTAAGTCTCTTCTTAGAAAGCTTAAAGGCTTAAGAGAAAAGATCATACATTGGAGAAGTACAGACTTGATAAAAATATTGAGAATAAGAAGCTTGAAATTTAGATGTTCTATTAACAGTATAAAGAATCTAGAATCAACATGAGACAACTGCTGAATGAAAGAAAGAATATGGCATCTTTCTATAATGAGAAAAAATATCATGAGGAAGAGATACTAGATTTCCTTGAGTCTTTAGGATCAACTACAAGAAAAGCATCAGATACATTAGAAGAAAGCATCACAAGCCTAACTGAAATCAATCTACATCTGGCTGGACAAGTTAAATCTTTGCAAATCATTGAAGAGACATAGATGGTAAGGATGATTGATGCCATGAACAATGCTAGAAAAGCTTAGCAAGAAAGAACACTAGCTATTGATGATAGAAGAAAGATCATATAATATATACAAGAAAAAGAGTCTGAAATATAAAGACTTACAAAGCATCACCATGAGATTACAAATCAGATTATTCTTATGAGTCAAGAAGCAAAAAAAAAAAATGTTGAGCTCATTGAAAGAATAGAAGCTATCGGTGAGCTAAGGGATGAGAATGAAAAGTTGAAATATGAAATAAGAATTCAGCAACAACATAATGACATTATCAAGAAAGCTGAAGAAAGCAATAAAAGAATGGATGATTTTCTTGAAGGACAACGAAGAGTCAACAACAACAACGGTCTAGCTTGTAACGAGAATGGAGAATCATCAAATCAAACTCATCAAAAGAATGTATATGAAAATCCAAGACCAAGAATGCTGAAAAGCAATCACTATGGAAAGCAAGGCCATACATCAAATGTATGCAGACAAAATGAAAGGTATTCCTAAATCTACATCTTCATTCATAGGATTTTTTTATAAATGTAACAAGAAAGGACATAAAGAATATGAATGTAATTCTAAGATGAAACAACCGAAGAAGGAAACCTACATGGACAAGTACTATCCTACTTGCAAACTGAATGGGCACTCAACTCTTGAATGATGGAAAAATAAAAGGAAAGCATGGAAGCCTAAAGGTCAAGAAAATCCCTATCAAACGAAAAGAGTTGGTAATCAGCATGTATGGGATTACAACACTTGGAAATATTGTATAGCATGTGGAAGATATGGTCACATTTCCGCAAACTGTATGAGACAGTGGACTAGAAATTCTAGAGGCTAGACTAATCACGGAATGACATGCTTACACTATCATAAAGTTGGTCATCTCAAGAAAGACTGTAGAGACCGAATAATAGAGACAAGCACATATCCCAATGGAAACACCATTGAAGACATCCGAAGCGAAAGAGACAAAATGTGGAGGAGAGCTTCTAACAATGATGAAGCTAGACCAAGCAATGCAAATGGTGACACACCATCCAATGGATCTAGTGACATAACCACCCCCACCTAAGAAGAACAAGTAAGTATGGAACTACATTACCCAAGTTATTATTTTAAATTAGTTCCATAAATGTTGATTAAATGCCAAATTAGGATAAGAAAGATGCATCATGGTATTACTTGTCAAAATCTATGATAATTGTGCTATCGGGTATTCATATCAAAACCTGTCGGTACACAATCAATGCAAAGAATGCCTACACTTACCGAGAAGCGTCGGTTAACATAAGAAAGAAAAGTTGCTAAGTATAAACAGAGCCTCATCGGTAAACAAGCAAAATGAACAAGTTGTATGTGATATCAAAACCTGTCAGTAAAAGAAAGTGGAATAACAACTGCTCTGAAATGTTATGATTGTCACCAAAGGCAAGTAAAGTCTTCACTGACGAACTCTATCTTTATACACCAAGGAGTTGGTAAGCATTTATGACATGCATTTTAGGGCATCAGCTATAAATAGGGCAACGGAGCAAATCATTATTCACGGTGACTAGAGGAGAGCGAACAAGGTGGTTTTTGAGCAAAAAATGACTAAATCATAGAGCGACCACAACTCGACACACAACACTCTAAAGAAGTTTAGGAATCTTTGCAAGAGTAAAAAGTAAGTTCTATAGAACTGGCAACTCTATTTTTACGCATTTTCATAGAAAGCCCTAAATTCTAAAAATGGCCTCGACTTCAAGAACTGCAAAATCCAAGAACACAAAGAAGGATGAGTCCAAGCTCATCAATAATTTGACATGTGAGGAACCTAACTACAAGATTCATCCTAAGGTTTCCTCACAACCCGATGATGCTAGAGTATTATCACGTATACCAGCTAGGGTTTTAATCATGGAAGATGTTTGATCTTTCATACACTGCAAGATTACAGAAATAGGAACTTCAGAAGTTGAAGAAGCTTATAAGAAGCTATGCAATAAAGATGGAACACTGAAAGATGAACACAAGAATATAGTGTTAAACGGGCTCACCAATGCCCTAATGTTCCCAAAGTTTTTCAATACTAAATGGATTTGGTTAGTGCTGAGTCAAATGCATAACAATAAGCTATGTCTTGATGAACCGAAGGTGATAACCCAAGATGTCATCCATGTAGTCACCGGTTACCCCATAACAAAGAAAGTAAAGGCATTAAAACATCCACCTAAGACTGAGACCGAGAAGATGACAGGAGCCAAATGGGATGGAAGAGGACTAAAAGTTTCCACCATAACTGATGATGAGATGAACTTCAGTGCATGCGTTCTGGGCTACAAATTCTTCCAAGCTAGCAGATTGAACATCATAGCATCCGATGTAGTGGACACAATGTATAATATTGTGAAGAAAGGAACATAGTTGGACTTATCTAAACTACTCCTGAATTAGTTGAAAGATAATCTAAAGACTATTAGGAATGCTAAGTTAAACACATGTAAGTTTGGCTCACTCATAATGTGTAGCTTCTTCTACTTTCAAGAAAAATTCCCATCGGTAGGAGATGTGAAATGGGACAATACCAAACTGTTCACCATGCAAATCAGTGAGAAAATAGCCACACTGGGAGATAACTTTGAGACAGTCATGGATGAATACTTCAATGTATTCCAAGATCAAATGCAAAAGAGGGTAAGGATCCCCGAGAAACTCATTGAAAAATATAAGGATGAGATATGCTTCATGGTTGATATAGACAATACATATATCAAGCTTGTTGTACCGAGGACAATATGGTTGCAACCATTGGAGTATGAGATAAACATTGATCTTGAATATAAGGCAATTGATGCCTTGATCAATGAACTATTGGATAAGAAACAACCCAACTTTAGAACATATGAAGAGGCAAAGACCAGAATAAAATCTAACCTATTTGTTAATAAATTTTTTAGAAAGAAGGACAAGATGGTGAAGAATCTTAAGAAAATTATGTCAGCTACTGAGGAAGAAATTGAGTAGGAAGAATAAGTTGAACAGGAGGAAGAAACTGAAGGACAGTTACCTATCGGTGAAGATGAAGGAAATGATGACTCTTACGAAACAGATTCAGATTCACCACCTCCTCCACCAACTAAAAAGATGAGGACAATAGTTGATTCTAGAATTAGAAGCCAAACATCAAAGGATTCTACTCCTTCACCTTTAAGAAAGGAAAGGTCAGGACATACAAGAGAAAATATGCCACACTGAAGAGAGGGAAAAACAAAAGAGGAAGGAAAATAATCAGAACCCGTGAGGACATTGAAGATACAGAGAAAGATGAATTTGTAGAGGCAGAAAGTGTTAAGCTACAAGCTCCTGAATCTATTGATGACATATGCAAATCTATTGCAAATTCCAGATCTATTATAGATTCAAAGATTAGAAGATGGTTGAAATTAGACCCAAAAGATTAGAATAAAATAGAGTATGCAATCATAGAAAAAATGTACAAGTTTAAATATGTACCAATTCAATTTGAAGGAAATCATGTACCAAGAGAGCTATTAGACAGACTGTACTCCAGGTGGAAATTTTCCTTGAATAATGAGAAAGAAATAAGAGAAAGAGTACTTGTTACTCTCATATCACCTGAATCAAAGAGGGTAGAAATAGATGAAATGATGGAGAAGAACAAAGAAGAGTTCTCACCGAATTTGAGAGCATATAAATTTCTTGAAGGAAAGTGTATAGAGCTTGAGTAGGACAACCATAAGAAATGGTGTAAAATTATGAACAGACCTACTGAGGAGGAAAGTCGCGACAAAGACCTTCAACAACAAGATGTTGACAAGGAAATTGAAGATGACACATCTGTTGAGTTAGATAATGAAGAAGGCACGATAAAACGGGAAAATAGAATGCAGATGTTGCAGATGAATCATGGCCAGACACCAAAAATGACAACATTGTGGATACAACCATCATTGACATTACCGATGACCTAGCAGAGGAAATAAATAAAGATGAAGATGTCACTTTAGAAAAGGACACAATCGATGAGTAGGACACAATAGTTGATACTCCATAAGTCAACATTCCATGCAACATGCCAATATTGATACAAGCTATTAATATTCTGTAGGAATCAAATAAGTCACCTGAAAAGGATACTCCCAAGGATGCAGGGGAACAAGAAGAAAAGAAAGACAACACTGATGGTTAGAAAGACACCAGAGCTACTCAAAATGTAACCAATAGTGATAAGGTTACATGAGGAGATATAGAGAAGGAAGCAAATACAACAGAGAAGAATGCAGGCACAAAGAATGATGAAGCAAAGAACACCGATGAAGGAGACAAACCTAAAGATGGTACTCCTAAGGAAACCAAAAACTATTCTACTGATGATGTGAAGGTGAATGTGGCAATGTCCATAGACACCCAACAAGATGAAACCAATACCAAGTAGGAAAAAGAAGCACAATAGGTCACTTCATCGAGCACAACTGAGAAAGATGATAAATTGGCAATGATTTTACATTCTAGTGATTCATAGAAGAAGAAGAATAAGAAGGAAGTCACCTTGGATGAACTTATTGAAATACCAAAGTGTGACCCATCTACACTTGACTTTGAAGCATTACAAGAATACAGAGAAATATGCCAAAGGAATGCATTATAGGAGAAGCTGAAGAAACAACATAGGGACTCTATGGTATTGGAGAAAACTAGGGACATCTTGCACCATATTGTACCCGATGTTGATATTGATCAAATGAAGCCAATACTAGATCAATTAGAAACTCTCATCGATGTAATAAAAACTCAGAATATAGATGAAGAAAAGACAATAGAGGAGAGAAGAACTAAAGTACCAACAAAAGCTCATTAAAAACATCAGCCAAGAAGTGGCGGTCAATAAGGTAAAGCTAAAGAGAATTCATCACTAAATTAGATCCAATAATATCTAAAGCTATAACCTTGATTCAAAAATTGATCACAGTAGAAAAGTTCACTAAAGAGAATAGTGACAATATAGAAAAAGTTGGATACAGATCTAGCAAACAATGCTAGTAGCCTAACCAGTGATGGAGACAATGTAGTTAAATTGCATTATGAGAAGATTATAAAGAGAAAAAGGTTAAGGTAGGAACTATGGGAAGCAGAGACACACTTTAGTGAAGAAGTAACCAAGCTCCAAGTTCAACTTCTACCAAACCTTACACTGCTCCAACAACATATCAGCTCAGCAAGATAACTGATAGCAACTCCCAAGATGTCTGTAGCTGACAACATCTATGACATGCAATCAAAGATCACACTCGAGCCCATGTCTCTAGAGAACCTAAAAGAACAATGGGAGAAAATGATGGAAGACATGAATTCTTCACACTCCCACATTTTTGATAAATTATAAGGTAATGACCTTTTCCCTTAATATCAAAAAAGGGGGAATATGATATGTATATGGTATAGTTATATGGGGAAAATGATATAAGTACCATACTGTACATAGGGGAAAATGATATATATTCATATGGACAAAGATATATATGTATTTACAAGAGGAAAGATATCATATGTAAAGATATACAGACATATACATAGGGGGAGTCATTAAATGACTAAGGATTATATATGTTGTATATACTTAATATTTTGTTAGTATTTTGCGCATATCAATTTTTAATACTAATGTCAAAGGGGGAGATTGATGACATTAATTTCCCATTAGTATGAAAATAACACTTTCGGTAAGCATACACCAAAAGATAGGACAAGAGAAAACTGAAGATGACTAAGGGTATGTGCAAGATCATGGGGGGCCAAAAAGTGGTGATGTGAAAAAATCCACTTTTCACTCGTCCAAAAGCGCATAAAAATATTTGTTGACTTTTCAGTAGGCCTAGGTGTCAGTACACTTGGCCAAACCTAACACCAAAGCACAAGGATAATTGGGTACCTGATATTTTTGGGTACCCAAAAAAAATTGGGTACCTGGTTTTTTTGGGTACCCGATAATTTCGGGAACCCAATTTTTTTTTTTTTAATAATTTTTTTTTTTTTATAATTTATTTTTCAAATGAACTTTCCTAGGACGCCTTGGTACATACTTGAGTATTCCAATGTGTCCCTTGGGTCCTAGTACACCTTCTCACACGTTAGGACCCCTAGGAAGACTCCATGACCCCTTTTGAAACATTGGAACATTCAAGTGTATCCCAAGAGGTCGTAGGACCCCTTGGAAAACACTTGAGTATTCCAATGTGTCCCCAGGTTGAAAGAGGATCCTAAGGGGTCCTAGTACACATTATCATGCATTAGGGACCCTAGGAAGTCCCCATGACCCCTTTCGAGACATTGGACCACTCAAGTGTGTCCCAAAAGGTCATAGGACCCCTTAGGATACAATTGAGTGTTTCAATGTGTCGAAAGGGGTCATGGAGTCTTCTTAAGGGTCCTAACATGTGAGAAGGTGTAATAAGACCCCTTAGGACCCTCTTTGACCCTCTTTGACCATCAGGGACACATTAACACACTCAAGTGCGTCCCAAGGGGTCCTACGACCTCTTGGGATACACTTGAGTGTTTCAATGTGTTGAAAGGGGTCATGGGATCTTCCTAGGGGTCCTAGCATGTGAGAACATGTACTAGGACCTCTTAGGTCCCTCTTTGACCTTCGGGGACACATTAGAACACTTAATTGTGTCCCAATGGGTCCTACGACCTCTTGGGACACACTTGAGTGTTCCAATGTATCAAAAGAGGTCATGGAGACTTTCGATTACCCATTTTGAAATATTGGAACACTCAAATATTTACCAAGAGCTTGTAGGGCCCCGTGGGACACAATTCAGTGTTACAATGTTCTCTTAGGGGTCAAAGAATGACCTAAGGGGTGTTAGTACACCTTATCATAGTCGTAGGACGTCTACAAAGTCCCCATGACCCCTTTTGACACATTGGAAGACTCAAGTGTGTCCCAAGAGGTCATAGGACCCCTTGGGAAACACTTGAGTGTTCAAATATTTCTATAGGTGTCAAAGAGAGTCTTAAGGGGTCCTAGTACACCTTCTCATGTGTTAGGATCCCTAGGAAGACCCCATGACCCATTTTGAAACATTGGAACACTCAAGTGTGTCTTAAGAGGTCATAGGACCCCTTGGGACACACTTGAGTGTTCCTTTGTGTCCCTAGGGGTCAAAGAGATTCCTAAGGGGTCCTAGTACACCTTATCACATGTTAGGACCCCTAGGAAGTCCCCATGACCCATTTTGAGACATTGGACCACTCAAGTGTGTCCCAAGAGGTTTTAAGAACCCTTGGGACACAATTGAGTGTTTCAATGTGTTGAAAGGGGTCATGGAGTCTTCTTAGGGGTCCTAATGCATGAGAAGATGTAATAAGACACTTTAGGACCCTCTTTGACCCTGAGGGACACATTGGAAGACTCAAGTGTGTCCCAAGTGGTCCTACGACCTCTTGGGATACACTTGAGTGTTCCAATGTGTTGAAAGGGGTCATTGGGTCTTCCTAGGGGTCCTAACATGTGAGAGCGTGTACTAGGACCCCTTAGGTCCCTCTTTGACACCTGGGGACACATTAGAACACTAAATTGTGTCTCAAGGGGTCTTACAAACTCCTGGGAAACACCTGAGTGTTCGAATATGTTCTCAGGGGTCAAATAGGGACCTAAGGGGTCCTAGTACACCTTGTCACGGTTGTACAACCCCTACAAAGTCCCCATGACCCCTTTCGATACATTGGAACACTCAAGTGTGTCCCAAGAGGTTGTAGAACCCCTTGGGACACACTTGAGTGTTCTAATGTGTCCTTGGGGGTCAAAGAGGGTCCTAGTACACCTTCTCACACATTAGGACCCCTAGGAAAACCCCATGACCCCTTTTGAAACATTGGAAAACTTAAGTGTGTCCTAAGAGGTCGTAGGACCACTTGGGACATGCTTGAGTGTTAAAATGTGTCCCCAGGGGTCAAAGAGGGTCTTAAGGGATCCTAGTACACCTTACCATGAGTCTTTTAATCTCATAATTAAATGGATATTTTATGCATGTAAATAGTTTATTTAATGTTGCTTTAGTAGCAACGTTAGGGAACCTGTGAGGACTTAAGTTGAATAAATCTTGCATTCAAGTTGTAGAAAAGTATTTCTATTATCTTAGAGATATGAAGTACAATGATGAATATTATTCTAGTTAAAATATATATATATATATATATATATATA
>MU228484.1:1633366-1651136 GCA_018584345.1 Thuja plicata
GACATAGTCCATGTTATTGATTCCTTAAAGAGTGAATCAACTAGGTTAACCCTCCTGTAAGAAAAGGAAGAAGGATGAGAATCCTTGTATCACTGGTTATTGTTATGTTAATAACTATGATTTGCATAATAATATCTTGTTTGTGGTTATTCTTGGTCATCAGTAAGATAATTCATAAGTTGGTCCAATAAAGATACATAGCTAATCAGTGTCCACATCAATAAATACTATGTTAACAGCCATATTTAAAGGTAAAACCTAACTGAGTATTTGTGGAGCTCAAAAATGAAGAAGGATATTATCCAATCCTTAGCAATTAGGCTTTTCTTGTCCCTGAATCAGTATTAAAGAGTACAGGATTCACAAAGACATTTCAAGCACTATGATTCATATAAGAAAAATCCCTAACAGGGTATAGGATCGCATTTAGTTGCATTGGATTGCATCTGGTTAGCTTACTGTCACATATAGGTTTTAGGATCGCATCTGGTATCATCAGGGGCTCACATCTGGGAGCTCACATTCAGGACAGTGGGCATTTCTAGCAGCTTTTTCTAGGAAGTCTCAGTTGCTTTAGGTACCCTTTTTTCTCTTTAGCTGGTCCCTATTGTCTCTTCTAGTCTCCTTACTATTATTTTCAAAACACTTTTGAGAACATCCACCTTACATGCTTAGTTAGTCTTTCACAATTGGTTCAATACGTGTGGTCTATCCATTCTCTATCAACAACTTGGTTCCCAACTCACTATCAGGGAATTCTAACCCTCTGACACTATAATCATTTACATCCACCAAACAAACAAACAGTTACTTCTACCTAGACACACCCACTTGGACGATCTGAAATCCTTACTAGCACTGTTCAGAAATATTGACGAAGTTGAGAAACAAACTTCATGGTTAACACAAGATGCAACAAGTACACAACTGAAGGATCAAAAGTGCTTCTTGAAACATCACACTTTCAAGGAGAAACTTCTCAAAGTTCCCTATTTGATCTAGATTCACCTCCAATGGGTACCAATACTAATGAATGGAGTAAAGCCTTCGAAGGTTATAGTGATGGAAAACAAGCGCAATCTGAAGCCTCAAAAGAACAAGAAAGACCCTGGTATGAACATAATCCTTTTGGGTCAGATAGTGAAGAGGAAATCCTTGAGGATGAGTATTAAAAACTCAAACAAAGCAAAAGGATCCACAAACTGTTAGAAAAAATAATCAGCAATGACAAAGAAAAGTACTTTCTCCATGTAGCATCCACCGGTGTCAAGTTACCAAAGGATTATAATGTTGAAAATCTCAAAGAGAAGGAAGTACCAAACCCCATATCTATCCTTACCAAATAGCTTACTCAGATGCAAATAGAGCTTACCAACCTCAAGGAAGAAAAGGATAAACCAAAAATGAAATACTCTTTGGACACCATTTGTCCATTTCCTTTCGACAAAAGTATCACCATGGTCCCATTTCCTCCTAATGTGGCAAGACCAAAATATGACAAATACACAGGAGAAAATGATCCACATGACCATGTATGAGAATTCTATGCTCTAATCATTGAGTACATGCATGAACCCACTTATCTCATGAGACTATTCCCAGGAAGTCTAGGAGGTAATGCCATGGAGTGGTTTTCCAAATTGAACCCAAAGGTCAAAACATTCGAGGAGTTGATGCAATGGTTCATTCAAAATTACTCCTACAATATCCAACATGACATAACTATGATGGATCTTTGTAACACCAAACAGAAAACTGGTGAATCATTCACACACTTCCTGCAAAGATGGAGTAAGATTTTTTCTCGCTATTCAAGAGTCATCCCTAAAATAGAGAAGATGGATATCTTTGTCAATAATCTTGTACCAAAATTGAGCTATGCTCTACAAATGCAAGATTCTCCTAGCTTTGATAGGATGATCAAAAATGCCCTCCATATCGAGGAAGTCATGGTCAGAAAGGGGGAGATCACCCTTCAAAATGAGAACAAAGGAAGTAACTCCAACTCCAAGCCTAAATGGTGGAAACACAATAAAAATGTTGTCAATGACGGAGTAGTTGATGCCTCTCACATTAATTCCAAACCTAAAGTGTTTAATCTAACCAACGACATACAGGCAAGTAAAGAGGCTAAGGTAACACCTCCCATCCCCAAAATGAACAATGATAATGACAAGGGACGAACATGGAATTCCAAACCTCAACGAACATTCACTCCTTTGGGGGAACCACTTGAAACTGTCTTAAAAACATTGGTGGACAACAAAGTTATTACAATTCCTGATTCCAAACCATGGGAACCAATGGTCAAACCCAGATGGTGGGATGATAACTCTTATTGTGTCTTCCACAAAAACAAAGGACACAAGACAAATAATTGTCTTAAGCTTAAACACGTTATCCAAGACCTCATTGACGGAGGTAAGATCAAGGTCAATGGGCATACTACCAATGAAGACCATACAGCGTTCAACAAACCTTTTCCCAATTACAATCAAGGAGAAACATCCAAAAGAAAAGGTAATGAGGTACACTACACCTATTCAAAATAGGACAATGTGATCAATATGCTTGATGTTAAAACTGATTACATCAACGTAATCACAATCAAGGGTGCTTCATCCTCCACAAATGTTATAACCAAGAGCCAAGCACAAGTTATGATCAAAGGACCTCCAAAACTAACACCAGCGTCAACATCCAAGGTTCCTATTATCACTGTTCCTAAACCAGCAGCCAAACACGTGGTCACAATCCCTGGAGAAAAATATGATTTGGTAGACCAATTGCAGAGAACTGCTGCCAAAATTTCCATCTTTGAGTTACTCAAAATATCCACTTTGCATAGGGAAGTCTTGGAACAAGCCCTACATGCTACTAACATTCCTAAAGATATCGATATAGACAAATTCCAAGTAATGTTCAACCATATCTCTGCGCCACATTACCTCTCCTTTTCTGAAGAGGATGATAAATCATTGACCCATCCACACAATAAACCCCTCCATATCAAAGTTCTTATTCATAGATCCCGTGTTAGACGCGTATTGATAGATGGAGGTGCTGGATTGAATATCTGTACATTGGATTTGGTTAGGAGACTAGGCCTCTCAGAGAAAACAATTGACTCTAGAAAAAAAATAACTATCAAGGCCTATGATGAGAAAGAAAGATCCTCTAGAGGTATTATTTGTCTACCCATCAGAGTTGGGCTGATTGAAAGAGATGTCATATGTCAAGTTTTGGATTTACCCCTGGCATATAATATTTTACTTGGCAGACCCTGGATTCATGAGATGCAAGTTGTTCCATCCACTTATCACTAATGCATCAAGTTTCCACATAATGGGGTGGAGGTAACAATTCTTGCAGATACCAACTACACTTGCAACAATGTAAAAGAAGGTAGTATGATTCCTCACAACAAAGAGGCTAAGGATACATTTGCTCCTAAAATGACCAAGGACATGGTCATGAAGGGTTTTGGCAAAACATTGAACCTTCAAGAAATAGGTATGGGAGAGTACAAGATGGGCCTGAATCCCTCAATGACTGAACTTCCATTATCACCAAGATCCTATGGGAAACCTTCATCAAAATTTACACCTCTAGCAGTCACAGAGCCAAAATTACACAAAGAAACTGGCATGGTAAAAGCGTCCACATCTTCTTTAGATAACACCAAAGAATAGGCAGTCTTGAACTGGCTTTACAAGGGAGAACCGGTGGAGTCCAAGGTCAAACACGTAAAGATATCACCTGAGTAATATGGAAAAGGATATGAGTTCCTTACACAAATGGGCTACAAAGGAAAGGGGCCTCTAAATGACACAGGACGAGGGATCATTGAAACCATACCTATGGAGTTCCACCTCAACAAAGATAAAATAGGACTCGGTTTCAATTCTAAATTTGATAAATCTATTTCTAGAAAGAGTCCGCCATCTGAAATAGATAGTGATAAAACAAGTGAAATGGTGTTGGAACCATGGCCTTATGAGAGATTATTACACATTGGCACAGAGAATCCTGAATATCAAGGAGAATGTTATGTACCTAGCTTTGAGGTACCACAAGATCTTTACACTCCTTTGATAGCACAACCTCCCATTCAAGAGGTAGGGGACACTATAGCTACAATCACTCAAGAGGAACCTCAGCCATAGAATCTACATCCTAATTGGGGGCAGTTGGTCACTATTTCACATGTCCTAGATCTACCTCACTTTGATATACAAGTAGCTAATCAAGTCCATCAGATAACCATTGCTGAGTATTTAAATAGATCTGATGATGATGTCACAGACTCTCATGACTATGAGTATGATCGGTTATCTATTGCCACAACTCCTATTAGATGACCTGATATTCCTTTCAAAGATACTGATCCTCCCGAAGCGAAAGAAGAATTCCTTCCTTCGATCATTGACAGAAACACTGGTGAATACATAACTCTAGAGGAATTCTATAGACTACCAACAAGCAGCCTCCTTCTACAAAGAAATTATGATGAGTTATCTACTGACGAGTCACTAGAGTTTGATCCTCATACGACTAACAATGACCCTTTTAACAATGATCTCGCTCTTATTGATCTAAACATTAAAGATATTAACTTAACAAACCATGTCATGTTGGTTAATGGTTTTGATACTAACACGATGCTATCCTTCTCAGACTCTGACTCCCTAACATTGGTACTTCTGGACCTGATTGATTGGACTAAAACAGATCCTACACCTATGATCAACTTTCCTAATGACCATTCCTTAGCCTGTTATCTTAATGCCTGTGAATCTTACCCTTCTTCCACCACTGCAAGGAGCAAGAATATGTCATAGGAGGATATCAAGTTTCTTAGTCACAAACTGAAAAATAAATAGAAAAAGTGGACTGATGGTGAAAACCACTTTGTGGCAGTATCAGACCCAAAAATAGTAAAGAAAAAAGACGCATCTGATGGTGAAAACCTCTCTGAGGCACCAAAAGATGAGACTCTTGATATCCTCCCCAAACACTTTCAGGAGAGATCTTCAGTATTAATTGAACCTACATAGCCAGTAACCTTGGGCACTAATGAGAATCCTCAAATAGTTCACCTGGCACAATCCTTATCAGAAGAAGAAAAGGTGCAGTTCACAGAATTCCTGAAGGAAAAGAAGATCAACTTTGCATGGTCTTACACTGATATGTTGGGTCTAGAACCTAATCTTATCATGCATCACTTATCTATAGCTTCTAGGATCAAGCCTGTGAAACAAAAACTTAGAAAAATGCATCCTCATGTTGCATTACTGGTGAAAGAAGAATTAGAAAAGTTGTTAAAAGCGGGATTCATTCGAGTCATTGCCTATGTAGCTTGGATCTCCAATGTGGTGCCTATTTCTAGATCAGATAAATCTATCAAGATTTTCATAGACTTTAGAGACCTCAACAAAGCATGTCTGAAGGATGACTTCCCTCTACCAAACATAGACATGATCATAGACCTCACAGCAGGCTTCCAAATGTACTCATTAATGGATGGATTTTCCTGTTATAATCAAATCAAAATCGCCCCTGAGGATCAAGAGAAAACCGCATTCACATGCACATGGGGAACATTTTGCTGGAATGTCATGCCTTTTGGATTAAAGAATGTCGGTGCAACATATCAAAGGGCCATGACCACAATATTCCATGACATGATGCACAAAAACATGGAGGACTATGTTGATGACACCTTGGCAAAATCTAAAGAAAGAGGGACTCATATTACTGACTTAAGGAAAATTTTGGATTGAATGGAACAATTCCAACTCAGACTCAACCCCAAGAAATGTACCTTTGGGGTCCAATCAGGGAAGCTTTTTGGATTCATTGTATCAGCCAAGGGAATCGAGGTAGATCCTGCCAAAGTAAAGGCTATTCTAGAGATGGATCCTCCATGTAATATCAGCCAAATGAGGACACTACAGGGTAGACTCTAGTCTATCAGGAGATTCATGTCTCAGCTAGCAGATAAAGCACAACCCTTTACCAAACTACTACATAAAGGGGTTGCTTTCAACTGGGATGAACATTGTGAAGCCAACTTCAAAGAATTGAAAGGGTATCTAGCTTCACCCCCTGTTCTTATGGCACCTATTCATGGACAGCCCTTACTCCTATATATTTCAGCTATAGCTACATCCCTAGGGGTATTACTAGCACAAGAGGATGAAACAAAGAAAGAAAGAGCTATCTACTATATTAGTAGGACATTGGTCACCTATGAGCTGAATTATAGCATTATTGAAAAGGCATGCTTACTAGTTGTCTTTGCATCCCAGAAATTAAGACATTACATGCTTTCCCATAAAGTAAAGCTCATTGCTAAAATTGATCCTCTCAAATATCTTTTGAGTAAAACAGCGTTGACAAGACGATTGGCAAAATGGGTCCTAATTCTGAGCAAGTTTGACATTGAATATGTTGAACGGAGAGCTATCAAAGGATAGGTGTTTGCAGATCAATTGGTGGATTCACCACTTCAAGACAATGAACCTCTACTAATTGAATTTCCTAATGAGATGATCATGCATATTACTGAACATCCCTGGAAGATGTTCTTTGATGGTTCCTTCACACAACAAGGATTTGGAGCGGGGGTTCTCTTCATAACTCCACAAGGATACAAAATTCCTAAATCTTACAAGTTGATGTTTTCATGCACCAACAATATCTCAGAGTATGAAGCACTGGTCAATGGTCTCAAGCTCGCTATGGAATCGAAGGTCATTGAGTTACATGTATATGGTGATTCTCAACTAATTATCAATCAGATCAATGGGGACTATCAAATGAAAGATGAAAAATTGATGCCCTACAAACAACTAGTTGATGATCTAAAGAAATATTTTGTCTTCATAACCTTCTAGCAGATCCCTTGATCAAATAACAAAGCTGCAGATGCTATGGCCACCTTAGCATCCATGTTACAACTGGAGGAACATCAATTGTGCTATGACTCCCTGGTGGAAGAAATCTCTTATCCTACCTTTAATACCCCTGAATATTAGGTAATCTATGCCCTAACTACCCCAGATCAATCACGATATACCGATATTTTTTCTTATCTTTCCAATCAAACTATTCCTGCTAATCTATCTAAGAATGAAAAAAGATCTCTGATTAGGATAGCATCGCGTTACATTCTCATAACTAACAACTTATATCAATGCAGTCTCGATGGAATACTTCTTTGATGTTTAGAACTAGAAGAGTTTGATCTAGCTTTAAAAGACGTCCACGAAGGTGTATGTGGATCACACTCAAATGGATTTTCATTAGCTAAGAAACTGCTCAGGGTAGGCTATTATTGGCCTACTATGGAAAAAGATGCTATCTAGTTTTCCAAAGCATGTCTTAAATGCCAGACCCACGAAAACCTTATTCATTCTCCTTCTAGAGAATTAATACCATTTATAACACATTGGCCATTCCAGCAATGGGCCTTTGACTTGGTTGGACATATATATCCCAACTCATCAAATGGACACAAGTTCATCATTACGGACACTAAGTATTTCATGAAGTGGGTTGAGGTTGTGCCACTCATCAAAGCCACTGGCAAACAGGTGGCTATGTTCATCTTGAACTACATTATTTCTAGATATGGGATACCCTCTTCAATTATAACAGACAATGGGGGACAATTTAAAAACCAAGACATTGATGACCTCTGTGAACAGTTCCATATCACTCAACATTGCTCCTCAATATATTACCCTCAAGGTAACGGACAAGCTGAGGCATCAAACAAAAACATTCTCAAAATCCTACATAGAACTGTGAGCAAGTTTGGCAGAGACTGGCATTTACAACTAAATCCGGCACTATGGGCCTACAGAACCAGCATTCAAACACCGAATGGAGCCACGCCCTTTTCTCTAGTTTATGGCACTGAGGTAGTACTACCTATTGAGGTCAAAATCCCATCATTGCGGATATCTTTACAAGGACTGGTTACTAATGAGCAGTACCGCATTGATCGGGTCAATTCTCTTGACCTACTAGATGAATGCAGACAACAAGTGTTTGATCACCTCAAAGTGTACCAAGAAAGAATGTCCAAAGGTTACAACAAGAAGGTCAAACCATGAAATTTTGAGGTGGGAGACCTTGTCCTAAAAGAAAATCCTAAAAACCAGCCTAACAAAGAGAAGAAAGAAAAGTTTGAACCTAACTGGCTGGGCCCTTATGTTATCACTGCTACTTTTGGGACTGGAGCTTATCAGTTGGCTACACCAAAGGGAGATGTTCTTCCAGATCCTATCAATACTCTACATTTGAAGTGGTTCTATGCTTGATGTTTGGCTAGTAGAGCCTGTACAGCAAAAAGGTCTTGCAAAATACCAAAAACATTCAGAAAATTGATCCTGAAGAAATTCAAAAACAATGAAAAAGGTCCTTCAAAATGAGTATCTTTGGTGAAAACCTGGTAAACAGGCGCCTTGATACTACAAAAACATTCAAAAAAAGGCAAAAATAGCAAAAAAATTGAAAAAGAGAAAAGTGTCTTGATGAGAACCTGGTAAAACAGGCATCTTGGTAGAAGAAAGAAAGAAAAAGCTCTTCCCAAGTGGTGAAAACCTGGCAATCAGGTGTCACTTGTGTTCTACGCTCCATCTATCAATACCCTACTGATACTAGGCCTTCATAATTTTTCCTGTGCTTGTACGCTGACTTCATTTTTCCTACATGACTATCTTATCCTTGCTTGGGATTTGTCTATCTCTACGTCTTAGGAACAAGTCATTCTGCACTGGGGGCATCTTTGCTGGCATAGTCAATTATGGTTGCTAGGTTTCTTTAGGAGGGTTCGCTTCACAGACATGATGGTTCTCATCACATGCAAAACAATGTCACATTTCGAAACAAATGTGTCTCTTACCAACATATGACATCTACAAAATTCCTACAAGGCTATGTTGGATCGCAAACATGAACAAATGATCCTACCAAAACACAGACAGGGAACATCATATTGCTTATATTTTTATTTTCTGATTGGTGAATCTTTACTGTGTTTGACAAATCAATGAACAAAGCACACAGTTTGTTAATAGTTTGATTATGGTTCTTTTATGTCCTGATGATGTTTTCAACTAGGGGCATCTAAGTAATTATGAATTTTATTGGATTGATTCTCAATTGATGATTTGTTATGTCTTCTTAGTTACTCAATGATGTCTGCGCAAAGACAAAGAGTCACAAGGATAGGGGGCATAATATTTTCTTGATTTTCTGCGTATGGTGATTGTTCCAAATGATCCTATAAATTTCACCTAACTTTGATGTTTATGGTAAGAGCTGCCAATATGGGTGGATAGCTGCATATATCTCGATCTTCGTTATGTGTCAACTACGGTGAGGTTGTAACAATTTCCTTATCTATTTTCTGATCCATAATCTCAATAAGGTATACGAATCATAATGTGCCCAAGGATATAAATTTTCAAGGTCATTGCGGGTCCAATGTCTTGCCTTACTTAGAAACTAGTATATTAAAAGGGAGTTGACTATTTTGTTATCCTGGCTTCTATGCCTTGATGCCAAAGTCTATTTCTGACATTTCAATAAAAATAGTATTCATATTATCATAATATCAGTGGGTATTAGTGATAATTGTACTATCAGGTGGTGTTCATTCCAAAAGTGCCCAATGATGATACAAATATTGTGAAATTTGCTAAATCGGTGACAATTCCTAAAAGTCTTCATATAGCTACATTTAGAGATTGCCTGATGCATTTTGTCAACAGTAATAAACAACATAAGGAAATTTAAACTCAAAACATGGTTTCTATCTTCTTCTAACATATAAAGTTAATTACATCATCCATATTACTAATGTTAAATATCATTGCACATCCATAGCATACATTTTGCATTCATTTGAAAATTCAAACACTGGAAAATACAAAAATAAAACATCCATGTATTGCATTTTTACTTCTACATCCTAAGTACATCCATACATCTATTTTTGCATAAACTGGAACAATCAAAAGCAACATACATTTGCCTTTTCATATCGATATCATTTATCACATATTAATATCAGTAAAATGATCATCCACATTATAAAATGATGTTATCATCTATAAAACTAAACTCATCACGAAGATCAAGATATCATCACATGTGCAAAAAAATATGTTTACTACATCTATGGAAAGTAAAACTGATACATGTCAGAATCTAGACACTGTATATCATCATCAAACATGGTACACATCATAGTATAAAGAGTATGAGAAAGCATAAAGGGTATCTGAGCATAAAGTGTATTAGACAAATATACAATGTATCAGTGCACATAAAGAGGATCAGTATGCCAAATAGTGAATCAGATATATATATATATGGATCAAATGTAATGTACAAAAAAAAGGATCTCAGTAGGATCCAGATATACATGTATAAATCTCCAAGAACAAAATGATAAGAGACATCAACTCTGGCCTGCCCCCTCTCCCTGATCAAGAGGAGGAGGAGGAGGTTGCACGAATGGAGCTGCTAGAGGTAGCATGGCCCCCTCTGACTGCTGAGCAATATGCAAAAATGTAGGTGCTCTCTGACCCTCTGGTACTACTGCATAATACAGGGCATAATAAAATGTCACCCTCTATCCCTAATGGACTGCTATCCAGGCCTATGTATCTCTCTCCACTCTCAACCGCTCAAGCTGTCTATCCCTGTCTGCTAACAGTTCCTCAGCAGTAGTAATCCTAGCCTCCAAGGCTGTGATCTACGCTCTGAGTTTCTCTCTCTCCTGCTCACACCTAGATAGAGGATCCCCATCTCTGTTGGGCTCCTGCTCCTGTACTCTCTATCTCCACTGTCTCTGCTGCTCTGGAGTCAGCAATGGGCCCAAGTCCCTCTAAGGAGCAACAAATCTAAATCTCAGGCATCTCTGCCCGCTGCCGCTCGCACCACCAGTATCCACTGCCTCTCCACCTCCACCCCTATCATCCCCATCATGCCTATCATCTGGTGGAGGCTGCCTTCTGTCCCTGCCGCCATCTCTCCCACCATCACAGCCCCCATGTCTCCCTGGTACTCTGTCGCCTCTCCCTCTGAAAGGTTGATCCTCTGGATCATAATCCAGCAGCTCCTCTATACGAGGAATGATCTCCTCAGCCACTGTGAATCAAGGAAATGGATACTGAAGCATCTCTACAGCATACCCATCTGATACTCTGGCATCCTCAACATCTGGATGAAGGTCCCAGTCTACAGCTACCATGTCCTAAATCTCCTATGTAGCAGTATCATATGTCAGTTGTGCTCCCCAATCTTGTACCTCCTCCTAGGTACGGGCATATACTATCATGTCCTTTGTACGGCCCTGTCACCACCCATACTACCTTAGCACTCTGGTAATCACAAAGTACTTAATAATGTACCTCATCTGCCCAATCAAGTATCTTCTCTGACATAAAAATGGCACCTATCATGCATCAGAAGTCCATACCTCGCAGTCTAGGTATGGTCGCCATACAACCTCTGTCATATCGTCGAATAAATGATGCCAATACTCAACCTTGCACAGGTGGGGCTACTGTAAAAGACCTATGTACATGTACACATAGGGCTACTCAGGTTCCCTCTACCTATCAACTATCGGCCATGTCATAGGGATGTGCTCCCAGGCCCAAATCTGAAGAATCAGTATACCCACAGTCATACTACGAGTATGGTGGTATACAATCTCATGGAGCTCACGGTACATATGAGCTAATATGCAGCTCCCCCAGGCAAACCATCGATGGTGAACAATCATCTACTCTACCATGCTAACCCAGCCCACCAAGAAACTATGCTGACCTCTGTCTGGCATGAGGATGCCACCTACCAATCCAGCTAAGTATATAGCTAATCGATCATAGTGATCAACCATATAGTCCCAGGACAGATATCTGTGATCTATGCTGTCATCCTGGAAGAATCTCTGAGCCATCCTGATAGCTACGCCAACTCTTAACTCAAAGGAAACCTCATGTCCAACCAAGGGTATGCGCAATATCCTCCAAACATCCTCTAGTGTCATGGTAATCTCACCAGTAGGTAGGTGGAAGGTGTTGTGCTATGAATGCCATCTCTCAGCCAGAGAAATCAACAACCCTCAGTTTACCCCGATCTCGGGTAAACCTATAAGTGATCGCAATCCACATCAGATTATGATAGTCTACTCATCATCAGTTAGATGACCAGACAGTGCCAGAACCCATGCAGGATACGTACCGCAGAAGGCGACAACCTCAAACTGAGCCTGATTTTGACAAATACAGTAAAGCATCAGTCTTCGATCTACCACCAAGGGCCTATTCCTACTTTGCTCAATTATTCAAAGTTTGTAGGATGTAAATGGGACATAGAAAATTAAAAACCTAAGTCTTTTACCAGATGCAATCCTAGAAAAATAGGATGTGATTTCACATATGGGGTGTGATCCTGAAAAAATAGGATACGATCCTAAATTCAGGGTGCGATCTCTAAAATCTAGGATGTGATTCACTAATGAAATATAGCTAAACACATACCTAAATCTAAAGTAATGGATGTGATTTGGGAAAACCAGATGTGACACAGAATCTGGAGAAAACTGGATACGATCCAGGAAAAATGGGATGCGATGCACATTTTGCAGCATGCAATCCAGAATCCCGGATACGACCCTAACTTCTATGGGCTATAAAATGCACCAAAATGCATGAAATTCAAAAATGTGAAATTCACAAAGCAGTTCATCAAGAACTTACCGGTGGTGGGTAGTCGACTAGTCGCTGGTGGCGTTGGCTCATCTCAAATCGGTGCTTCCTCACAGGGACTACCATGTTTGCTGCAGAGCTCTCTGAAATTCTATGGAGGAATGTCAAAATAAATAGTGAAA
Source organism: Thuja plicata (assembly GCA_018584345.1). Lineage (NCBI taxonomy): Eukaryota > Viridiplantae > Streptophyta > Pinopsida > Cupressales > Cupressaceae > Thuja > Thuja plicata. Next base: position 1,646,286 of record MU228484.1, read on the forward strand.
TGGTCCTTTTGGAGGCTTATATGGGTCTTTTGAGACATTTTGGGGTTCCGCAACTCCTCTTGGTCCTCTACAAATTCATTCGTGTTATCTTTCATCTAATCAGGAACCAAATCGAAGGTCCCTATGGCATTTTCAGCAGCCCAGTGTCATTTTTGCGACAATTTCCACAATTTGCAATTTTGCTTCATTGGTTCACCACATTGGTTGATATTGCACATTTTATCATACATCTTGATCTAAACATCATTTTATTAGTCTTATCACTCATATTTTCACATAATTAACTTGGTACTCATGTGTTTATTTTTAAAACACACTTTCTTCTACTCCGTTCTTTTCCTACCCGCTTCCCACAAGTGCTATCATCATTTTGATTAAGGGATTTATTCCTTTTTCTTTGATTTCATTCCTGAGGGGGCATGATCACACTATCATCAATTAAATTTTTTCTTGAAACAGCATCAAAATGACTTCGTTATCAAACAAACTAGGGGCATTACAGTTTCCTTGACTAAAGTCAGATCTGTTGGATAGAAAGCTTTGGTTCTCATAAGTTGGATATCTTATGTTTCCTCATATTAGAAGATTTTTAAAGCTCCTAGTAGCTTCATACTGACTTTTGAACGACAACCAAGTTCAGAACCAGTATTATTAATTTTTGGATGACAACCAAGTTCAGAATTGGTATTTTTAAAATCTTTTATTGATCTTTGGATGAAAACCAAGTTCAAAAATCAATTATATTAGTTTTTTTCAATCAAGTGCAAGACTGATCCCATCATCATTTCGTTTGACAATGAAGAACGGGATTCTCCATCTTTTCTGAAGTCAAATCAAAAAAATTCTTTGAATCAATGCGCTACTCACACATCAATTCAAAGAGGGGCAAATGTAACCACCTGAATTTGGTCTATTATAACTATGGACCCTATTTTCCCTAAGTATGATCATACCCTCGATTATGTCCAAACGACCTTGTTACTGCTTGGCATAATTCTTCAAATCTATTTAAATATCCTAGGTGATTTTCATCACTGAATTATATTAACTATTATAGCCATATGATCTAAATCAATTTCAACCAATTAAATCAAACCAAAATCAAACATGACTATAGTATTTAAATGTAAGGGAATTAAATAAATCTCTAAATCAAATATCCACTTGCAATTAACCCTTTTTCCTAGCATATTTAATTTAATTAAAATGGCTATAGTCCCCTAATTATTAAAAAGCAATTAAATTGTTTAAATAATTAATTCCTATATTTCTAAATGAATTAAATAGGTTTAATCCATTTATTAATATTCCCCTAAACCCTAACCTAACCTATCTCAACCACTTCTACCCTGGGTTCTAACCCTTCTCAACCCGTTTACCCATACTAATCTAATCCCAAATCCTAATTATATCCTAACCCACCTCCTAATGTTGTCACATTCCATTAGGGAATGCTTAGCAACTCCACCCACTTGAGAAAGTCCACTTTCTCAAGCTGGAATTTCTTAAAGTCCATTATCTCAAGCCACTCCCTTACACTCAACCTTGCTTCATTAATGCAATATTAATAAAATATGCTTAAGCCTATGTCTCTCCCATGCCTCATTAATGCCTTGGGCATTAATGCCTCTTACACCTCCATTAATGAGGTCTTCACCTCATTAATTCACCTTGTCCCCCCTCTCTCTCTCCCATTTTTCTATAAATAGAAGCCTATTTTGAGAGTAAAGGAACCTTCACAGAAGATCAAAAACACATTGTTATGTTGTTGAATTCATCTTAGATTTATATTTCATGCTTTTGCATTGTTTTAGTTTCATCTTTTAGAGCTAGAATACATGCTTTTTCATCTTTTTAGCTTAAATTTGAATTAAATCCTTCATGCTAGGAAATTATTGGTCACTGATTTATATCATATTCTGAGGGCTAATATGTTATTCATTACACTCATTCTAGTTAGAAGGCAATAGGCTAATATTAGTGGTTTTTGAATATTTTATCTAACCATTTGAACTAATGCAATGACCTATTGAGTGTTTGTGTTGTTTCTGATAGGTACCCAAATACACACGCACAATGGAGACTTCCTAAGGGTCCTAACGGGTGATAAGGTATACTAGGACCCCTAGAAAGTCCTCATGACCCCTTCTGACACATTTCAACAATAAAGTGTCTCTTAAGGGGTCGTACAACCCCTTGGGACACAATTGAGTGTTGAAATATTTCAAAAGGGGTCATGGGGACTTCCTAGGGGTCCTAACGCATGATAAGGCATACTAAGACCCCTAGGAAGTCCCCATGACCTTTTTTGACACATTAGAACTCTCAAGTGTGTCCTAAGTGGTCATACGACCCCTTAGGAAACACTTGAGTGTTAAAATGTGTCAAAAGGGGTCATCAGAACTTCCTAGGGGTCTTAACATGTGATAATGCTTACTAGGACACTTAGAAAATCCCAATGACCCCTTTTAACACATGAGAACACACAAGTGTGTCCTAAGTGGTCATATGACCCCTTGGGACACACTTGATTGTTGACATGTGTCAAAAGGGGTCATGGGGACTTCCTAGGGGTCCTAACACGTGATAAGGCATACTAGGACCCTTAGGAAGTACTCATGACCCTTTTTGACACATTATAACTCTCAAGTGTGTCCTAAGGGGTCATACGACCCCTTGGGACACATTTGAGTGTTGAGATGTGTCAAAAGGGGTCATGGGTACTTCCTAGGGGTCCTAACGCATGATAAGGGGTACTAGGACCCCTAGGAAATTCTCATGACCCCTTTCGACACATTAGAACACTCAATTGTGTCATAAAGGGTCATACGACCCCTTATGACACACTTGAGTGTTGAAATATGTGAAAAGGGGTCATTAGGACTTCCTAGGGGTCCTAGCACATGATAAGGTGTACTAGGACCCCAAGGAAGTCCCCATGACCCATTTTGATACATGAGAACACTCAAGTGTGTCCTAAGGTGTCATACAACCCCTTGGGACACACTTGAGTTTTTAAATATGTCAAAAGGGGACATGGGTACTTCCTAAGGGACCTAACACATGATAAGACATACTAGGACCCCTAAGAATTGCCCATGAGCCCTTTCGACACATTAGAACACTCAAGTATGTCCTAAGGGGTCGTACGACACCTTAAAATGCACTTGAGCATCCCAATGTGTCAAATGGGGTCATAAGGATTTCTTAGGGGTCCTAATAGGCCTTATCACACGTTAGGACCCCTAGAAAGTCTCTATGACCCCTTTTGACACATTTGAATGCTCAAGTACCTTCTAAAGGGTCGTAGGACCCCTTGGGACACACTTGAGCATTAAAATGGGTGGAAAGGGATCATAGGGTCTTCCTAGGGGTCATAGTACATGATAAAGCAAACTAGGACCTCTAGGAAGACCCCATGACCCCTTTAGACCCATTTGAATGCTCAAGTGTGTTCCAAGGAGTCCTACGACCCCTTAGGACATTATTGAGCATGTAAATATGTCAAGCAGGGTCATGGGGTCTTCCTAGGCATCTTAGTACACCTTACCACATACTAGGACCCCTAGGAAGACCCCATGACCCCTTTCAACACAATAAAAGACTCAAGTGTGTCGCAAGGGGTCCTATGACCCCTTAGGACACACTTGAGCATTCAAATAGGTTGAAAGGGGTCATGAGGACTTCCTACGGGTCCTATCACATGTTAAGGTGTACTAGGACCCCTAGGAAGTCCTTATGACCCATATTGACACATTAGAACACTCAAGTGTGTCCTAAGGGGTTATACGACCCCTTGGGACACACTTGAGTGTTGAAATATTGCAAAATGGGTCATGGGGACTTCCTAGGGGTCCTAACACATGATAAGAAATATTAAGACCCCTACCAAGTCCCCATGACCCCTTTTGACATATTAGAACACTCAAGTGTGTCCTAGGGGGCGTAAAAACCCTTAAGACACACTTGAGTATTTAAATATATCAAAAGAGGTCATGGGGACTTCCTAGGGGTCCTAGTACACCTTATCATGTGTTAGGACTCCTAGGAAGTCCTCATGACCCCTTTTGACACATTTCAACACTCAAATATGTCCCAAGGGATTGTATGACCCCTTACGACACACTTGAGCATTCAAATGTGTCAAAAAGGGCCATGGGGTCTTCCTAGGGGTCCTACTATGTCTTATCATGTACTAGGACCCCTAGGAAGACCCCATGAACCTTTTTAACACATTTAAATGCTCAAGTGTGTTTTAAGGGGTCCTATGACCCCTTAGGACACACTTGAGTATTCAAATGGGTCGAAAGGGGTCATGGGGTCTTCCTAGGGGTCCTTGTATGTCTTTCATGTACTAGGACCCATAGGAAGACCCCATAACCCCTTTCAACAAATTTGAATTGTCAAGTGTGTCCCCATGATGCCTTTTGACACACGAGAACACTCAAGTGTGTTCAAAGGGGTCATATGACCCCTTGGGACACACTTGAGTATTTAAATGTGTCAAAAGGGATCATGAGTACTTCCTAGGGGTTCTAACACATGATAAGGTGTAATAAGACCCCTAGGAAGTGCCCATGACCATTTTTGACAATTAGAACACTCAAGTGTGTCCTAAGGGGTCATACGACTCTTTGGGACTCACTTGAGTGTTGAAATGTGTCAAAAGGGGTCATGGGGACTTCCTAGGGGTCCTATCACATGATAAGGTGTATTAGGACCCCTAAGAAGCTCCCATGACCCCTTTTGACACATTAGAACACTCAAGTGTGTCCTAAGGGGTCATACAACCCCTTGGGACACACTTGAGTGTTAAAATGTGTCAAAAGTGGTCATGGGGACTTTCTAGGG
>MU228484.1:1657797-1739536 GCA_018584345.1 Thuja plicata
TATATATATATATATATATATATATCGTAGGATATATACAACAATATTATATATATATATATGAAGATATTATGTGATATATTGTAAAAAATATATTAATATATAATATATGATATATATAATTTAACATTTAATATTAATATATATTATATAATATTTAATATATTTAGATATTATATAATATTTTATATATATAGATATTATATAATATTTAATATATATAATACATAATCTAATATATAATTTTTGATATATAATATATCATATGAAGGAGGGAGAAAAGGGAGGGAAAATTTAAAAATTAAAATTTTGGCATCATTTTCGGGTACCCGATTAGGCTTGGTATTGCTTTGTACACCAAACCTACATGGTCAACTCTAAAAATGTCACAAAAACATATTTTTCCCCTGTTTCCCTGAGTTCCAAACTTTGACCATGTAGTTGACGACTTTTTTTAATCCAAAATTGATAAAATGAAAAGGGTATCTTAAGGACTAGATTATCAGCTTTCTATCGATATAATTGCTGTCAAATTTTGAATTCAGTAAGTAATTATTAGTTATTTTCTAATTAAGTTACATCTAAAGTGCTGATTTATATATTGATTGAAAAACAACTATAACTTTCAAACCGTATAACATTTTTGAAATCCAAAAAATGCGTCACATTCTATGCTTCTCCTACTACAAGGAAAAAAAAATTATTTTTGAATTTTTAAAATTTTTCAATGAGTTAAGGTGGTCAGACACGAGAGTTTTTTTTTTTTTAAATATTGTAGTAGAAAATTCATAATTAATTATTTTTTTGGAATAAAATTACACAAAAATATGCATCACATCCGGGCATGAGTCTAATACTTATATATAAAATCTTATAAAAAAATATTATCATTTGATTATAATTATGGTGGTCAGACATACACCTACTTCTTATTTTTTTCTTGAAATTTTTGTACTACTACATTGAAATCTATACTTTTTACCAATCATATTTAATTTTTTTCAAAAAAGGCCTAGTATTTTAGAAACTACATTTAATTTCCTACAGATTCTATTCTTACAACTTTTTTATATTAGGTTGATAGCTAGTTCAAATTTTCACGTCAAGTTGACTAACCCTGATTTTGCTGATTTTTCATTGCCACTTAAGGGCATAGTTTGGCCCCTCATGATCTTGCACATAGCCCTAAGTACAAAGAAAAAACAATGACACAACTTACTGTGTAAACCGAAAATGAAAATATAGATAGATAAACAAGAGCTCGACAGAGGAACCCGACATGCAAGATACAGTGCAGACTGACGAGATAATTAAAGTGAAACTGACAGAACAAAACCGAAGGATAGTTAGAGCATAACTGACAGACAGGAATCGAAAGTCAGTTGCAGCCCAAAAAAAGTGGATCTGACTTCCAAATCAGATAAAGAAAGATTATTCTATTTATAGGATATATTTTTATTTTTAAATCCATTTCTTTAGGGACAAGAAACATCAATGTAAGTGCTTTAATCAGTATAACTTATCCAAAACATAGACTAGGAGATCTAGGTACAAGTTGTAAAATTGATCTTAGAGTTAACATTCTTTTTCACGAAACTTGATGATTTCAATCCATCTTATAATAGATGATGAAAACATTCATTATACATGTATGAGAGGAAATAAAAGAGAGAGGAGAACATGAATGAAGCATACAAGCACATCTATGGATCAGATTGAGAGTTTCAAGAACAAGAACAACAAAAGGAGAATTTGGTTAGCAGAACCAAGAGCAAAGGATACAGAGAATCAGAGGTATTATTCAATCATAATTATGTGATAATATTTTTCATGTAAACTAAATTGGATTTGTATCAACAATAGGAGATTGCATTTACCAGGTCAATTTGTATTTTTCTATCATTCTAACAAGTGGAGCAAAGTGTAAAAATCATTTCAAGGAAGGTGGATTTAACAGTCTGACTACAAATCTCTTAACCAAGTGCACACTCAACAATGTTTCTAAAGCTCCTAACAGAGTAGACTTTAACAGGTCTCCACTGATACTCTTAACATGGTAGATGATCAAAAGTGATAAAAATTGTAAGCCTTAACCGACCCCTTCCAATCTACAGATAGTGAAGATTTTGTGGGTGCCATCCCACTGCAGTTTTTACTTCCTAACATAAGTTTTCTGCGATATCATATCTTGTGTTGTGTCAATTACTTTCATGAATGTTTTTATCAATGTTAACAAGTATGTTAATGTTGTAAATTGATATAATTCACATCAAGATAGTATAGATTAGATTTAATGGATATAAAATTGATTACAAAGGTTAATTGATTAAAGGATACAAAATTTTTAAGAGATACTGCTTCACCCCTTTCCTTTCAGTACATGCTTCCAATTAATCCGAAGAGTAATGTATTTGAATTAAATATATTTGAGGCTTCTTGTTTTGTTTCAAAGGTTGATGACACTTGGTTATGGCATGGATGATTTTGTCATGTGAATTTTTATAATATTGTGAAGGCAAGTATGACTAATGCAGTTAGAGACCTACCAAATATTTTTAAACCATCGAACACCATATGTAGATAATGTGTAATGGGGAAACAGACTAGAAGTAGTTTTAAAAGAAAATATTACTCAATAAAAGGGAAGTTGGATCTAGTGCTTACAGATCTGTGGTCATCCAAGAATAAGATCTTATTATGGTGAAAGGCATTTTATACTTTTTTTGATGACTTTTCTAGGATGATGTGGGTTACATATCTAAGAGAGAAATATGAGGCTTTTTAAAAATTCAAGATATTCAAAGAAAAAGTTTAGAATGAATTAGGCTTAAAGATAAAATGTTTCAAATCAAATATAAGTCGAGAGTTTACTTCAAAAAATTTCAATACCTACTGCGATGAGCATAGAATATATAGAGAGAGATCTACTCCTAGGAGACCACATCAAAATGGGATAGCAGAGCCAAGAAACAGAAAAATATTAGATGTTGTTAAAACTATGTTATTGGAAGGAAATGTATCTCATGTTCATTGCAGAGAAGATGTTGTTAGTGTTGTTTATACTGATGAGATTGTTTTACTGTCTCTATTATATTAATCCTTATACTCTATTTTTAAGTATTATCAAAACAATTGTGAACTTTTAGTCATTTGAACTTATGTTAAGTATAGATAGAACCATTAAAATCATGGGTGGAATAGATATGTCATAATATGCCAATATTATATATATGTTGGAGTATTCAATATAATAATCAGAATGTATTTTCTAAAATTTGGATTAATTTGAATAAGCTACTTGTATGAATATCTTTTACATGATAACTAATCCTGCTAGGAAGTAGGAGTCGCTAGGAGTGGTCGACAGCATTGAAGGAGGACGTTAAAGACCAGCTTCAAGCTGATAAGCCATCATGGCATCAGCAGACGCGGATATGACAAATAAGGAGCCATTGTTTTAGAGATGCATGAATGTAGCTCTACTATATTTCCTTCATAATCTCAGCATGTTGACTTGGTCACCCAGACTTCATTGCATATGTCGTGGGTAGTTGTGTTTCTTATTTTCTTTCTTTGGCACAGTTTTAGTTAGTTGGTTCCTTTTTTTTCTATTTTAGAATAAAGAAGTTAATCTTCTATTTATAGGGATGAGATTGATAGTTTGTATGTTCAGAGATTTTTGGAATACATTGTTCTATTGTATCTTCAACAGCAAGTTCATTTTCCAGTTTTATGTATCACTCTCATGTAATTAGTTTTGAAAGATAATGAAGTAACTTTTGGTTCATATTCTGTGTTCATAGATTAGCAGAAGTCGACCAAGGGGGCCCACTTGGTAGGTGGATTATATTAGAAGTAGAATAGATTTACTTTTTGCATTTCCAACATTCTAGATATAAGATTATAGTTTCATCCTCCAACATTGTACTTTGTGAATGTTCTTGCAGCACCTACAAGGATAGTTATAGTGAATGCTCTAGGTTGAAAGAGTAGGTTTAAGTAGAGCTTGCAATTTGTAGCATTCATTTAAGTAAGAAGTAAGTTTGTTTCCCTTCCTTCACCCCTGGTATAGATTCCTTTCATGTATTTTAATTTCCTGTAGCATAGGTAGAGTGACTCTTTAAGGAGCTTAGTGCACATACTGTGTCATACCATGTCAAGTATACGTCCCTGGATTGACAAACTAAATGTACCTCATGGTGGGAAAAGTGATCCTTAGATTGAATAAACTATTCATAAGAGAGGCTTTGGGCATGATTACTAAGTACCTATTGTGAGGCGGTTCATTTCTAGCACTGCTGCTAAGGATGGTGTCAAGCTAAGAAACTTTTTGAGTCATTTTTCATTCTTTTCACTAGTTTTAGTGGTTTGTGGTCCTAAATTTGCTTCACCAGTGTGAAGAGTTCATTTGAATGCATCGAAGGGGAAGAAGAAGAGATGAGCATGGCATATTTCTTCTAAGAAAGACTATGAATTTGAATGAGCAAGCTGAAGAAGTTGAGTTACCTTTTGTTGACGCAAGTCTCGAGTTTCCTGCAGCATCTTCTAAAGAAGAACCTTTAGACATAAGTGGTCTTCGGTTGTTTGCTAAAATCTTGGCCATCTTTCTTGATAATTCAAACCCAAACACACCTAATTTTAACAATCCTATGGCTAATATTCCTTTCCAATAGCAACACCAACTCCTAATACCTCCAGTAATGGAACAACCTACTTTCCCATTTCCTCTACCGAGCCTTATAAACAATGCCAATCTCAAAAATATACCCTCTGCTACACTTCCAAAGTTTTATGGGCTAATAACCAAAGATCCTGACACCTTTTTGTTTGAGTTCAACATCCTCTATCGTAGCTTTGACTATAACACCGATGCCCATAAACTCAAGCTGTTTCAAGCATCACTAAAGGAGTCAGCCTTATGATGGTTCATGGGCTTAGGAGAAAATGTAGCAGGAACATGGGATGAAATGTAGACTCTGTTTCTAAAGAAATACAAAGAATATTGTAAGGGGAGTGACCCGAGGGGAGATGGAATTTTTATAATGTCAGAGAAGGAGGATGAAACTTTGGAGGACTATGTTTTATACACCATGCAGAAGAATCCTCAACATGTTCTAGCAGAGGATTCACAGAAACTAGTCTTCTTGAGAGGAGTGAACGACAGCTGTTTGGAAGCATTGGACCTCATGGCTGGTGGGGACATATCCCAATCTTGTTGGGATGACCTCAAGAAAATATGTCTCAACTACTCCAGATCAACTGGGAAGAAAAGCAGAGGATATCAGTCTACAATCATTAAAGGGAGCAGTTGAGGCATTTCTAAGTTTGAGATATCTAATTTGCTAAAAAGATTTCAACCAAGACATCATTAATGATGTTGCTACACATATTGACACCTTCACTACTAAGAAGAAACATGCAAATGATGAATTACAGTTAGCTGAGTACTATCCTCATTCTCGTAAACAAAAGAAAGACTATAGATGCAAGCTGGTGGCAAACCTAGAAAATCAACATTTTCCTACCGAGTATATGAAGATAGAAGGAGACAATGAGCAAGTGTTCTTTGTTGCTCAATGTCAACCATGGCTTCAAGACAAGGTATGCCTAATGAGCCATTAGAATTTTCAAATCCTTACAATAGTTAGTGGCAAAAAACAAAATTATCAGAATCCTCCTCAGTATTCTCAGCTAGCCTAGAATAACAAGTGGCCTAACTAGCAGAATAACTAGTTGCCTACCCAGCAAAATCAATGGCAACCACTGCAAGGAAATTGGCAAGAAAATAACCAATGGAGGGGGCCTCCATAGTGGCCTAATCAAAATCCTACTTTTCCACAATTGCCACCTCCAGTAACTCCTCCTGGAATAATGACACCTCCTGCAGCCACTAGTCCTAATCCAAAGCAAACCCAATTACCTACTCATCCACAACCTAATCCAAACAACAAGCAACATCAACAACCAATGTATACTACTGATACACAACACTATCCTGCTTATGCTCTAGATATATCTAATATCCATTTAAGGTCAGGAACTACTCTGCCTACACCTGAACATCCTATTATCACAGAAGTTGTAGACACTCCTGCAGCATCGACACCTCTTCCAGAGGCTACATTTCAAGATAGCACCCAGCCAAATAAAAAATCTAGCAAAACTAACTTTGAAACCTTAGTTGATCCTCCTTTTCCACAAAGGCTCACAATAGAAAATCCTATTTCCCAAGAGGAAATGTCATTTGACATTCTTGAGCACCTGAAGAATATACACATCCAAATCCCTCTGTTTCAAGCTATCAAAGATGTTCCTATCTATGGAAAAGCTATTAAGGATGCATGCCTTAAAAATCTTGGAAGGAAAAAGAATGAACCTCAAATAGTTCATGTAATAGGGTAAATTGCAAATATCATGTTGGGCAAGGTAGTTATACCCATGTATTCAAACCCTAGAAGTCCACTAGTTGATTTGATAATTAATGGGCAATCTGTTAAAAATGCTTTAGTTGATTTGGGAGCAGCCATAAATGTAATGACTAAAGATACAATGCATAGAATAAGTATAGAGGGCTTGAGAACAATTCCAATAGTGTTACAACTTTCTCACAGTTCAACAATCACTCTAAATGGTCCTATAGATGATGTGGTAGTCACCTTAGACTCGTGGGAATACCCTACTAATTTTCTCATCTTATCACCAAAAGTAAACTTTGTTGGGTATCCAATCATCCTAGGGAGACCTTGGTTAGCCACCATTGATGCAAAAATTAGATGCAGATTAGGAATTATGACAATTTCAAATGGATAGGCAATAAAGAAGCTAGCACTCTATCCTCCTACCCAGCCTCAGCCAGACTTGAGAGATCCTATTTGGCCAGAATTATGGGATGAGGGAGAAGAAGTCAACTTTGTTGCCCATCTTATGTTGATGTATAGATAATATTTTCTAAAAATGCAAGAGGAGGATGATGTAATACAAAGTATTCTTACCAATGAGTGTATAGTAGCAAAAGATATTTGTGAAAGTTCTATTATACAACTATGTACATATGAGGACTGTGGTTTTCTAGCAAGCCCTGAGATAATTAGCCAATTATTACCATGTGAAGTAGCTACAAGCCAAGTACCTGAGATGTTAATGGTAGAGCTAAAAACTACTGTGCAAATTTCCCCAGGTCACAATCTCCATGTGAACAACAAGCTGCCACCCCCACAATTGGCATTGTTAACAAAGCTCTTGCATAAGCATGAGAAAGCCTTTGCTTGGGATTATGGAGACATGATAGGTTTGAACCCCAAACTATGTACCCATAGGATCTACATTAATGATGGCATCTTACCACTCTATTAGCCTCAAAGAAGGATAAATCCAGCATTGAGAGAAATAGTCAAAAGTGAATTACAAAAATTATAAGATGCTGGTTTCATCTATCCAATCTCAGATAGCAAGTGGGTATCACCTTTGGTTATTGTACCGAAGAAAGGAGGGAAATGGTGAATATGTGTGGATTATAGAGATTTGAATAATTCCACAAAGAAGGATCATTTTCCTTTACCCTTTATTGATCAAGTCCTAGACACTCTGGCTGGTAAGAAATATTTCTCCTTTTTGGATGGATACAGTGGTTACAACCTGATCAACATTTCTCTCAAAAATTAGGAGAAGACTACATTCACATGCCCTTGGGGCACATATGCTTATTATGTATTACCATTTGGCTTATGTAATGCACCAGCTACTTTCCAGAGAGCTATAATCAGCATCTTTGCTGACATATCACATGATTGTATGGAGAAATGTATGGATGACTTTACTACATTTGGTGTCACCTTTGAGGAAGCCTTGAAGAATTTGGAAAGAGTATTAATCAGATGTCAGGAACACAACTTGTCTCTCAACAGTGAGAAATGCTTCATGATGATGCAGGAAGGCGTAGTGCTAGGACATTTTATCTCTAAAGCTGGAATCCAGGTAGATCCTGCAAAAATAGAGGTATTTCTTACATTACCTATTCTTAGAAAGCATAAAGATGTTAGGTCCTTCCTAGGACATGTTGGCTACTATAGGAGGTTTATCCAAAATTTTATTCAAATAGCTAGTCCTCTGTATACTTTACTTACCAAAGAGGCAAAATTCAATTGGACAAAGGAATGTAATGAATCCTTCCTGCAGCTTAAGAAACTGTTGACCACTGCACCCATACTAAAGAGTCCTGATTGGACTTTTCCATTTCACATTCATACAGATGCTTAAGACTATGCAATAGGTGTTTTCCTAGGACAAAAGTCTAGTAACCTAGAGAATACAATTTACTACATTAGTAAAAGCCTCCATGGACCAGAGTTAAACTATATAGTAACCAAGAAATAATTACTAGTAGTAGTTTATTCGCTGAACAAATTCTGTCATTACATAACTGGCTATCCTATTTTTGTTCATACTAACCATGCAGCAATAAAATATCTCATGAACAAACCTACTATCATAGGTAGGTTAGCAAGATGGCTTCTTCTTTTGTAGGAATTTGACATTACTGTAGTGGGAAAGCCTGGTAAGGCAAATGTAGTAGTTGATCATCTATCAAGAATCCACCATACTGAAGAAGATACTAATCTGATAGATGATGCATTTCCAGATGAGCATTTGTTTCATATTGCTATCCAAAGTCTGTGGTATGCTGACATAGATAATTACCTTACAGCTAACAAAATGACAACACATTTTTCTTACAAAAATAGGACACTACTGGTCGAGAAAAGATTTAATTTCTCTTGGATAGATAACATACTATTTTACACTGGACCTGATCAAGTAATGCGCAGATGTGTGAGAGAAGATGAGACATATGACATTATCCATGCTTGTCATAATGAACCATGTGGGGGACACTTTGCAGCAAAAAGAACAGCCCAAAAGATTTTAACAACCTGATATTATTGGCCTACACTTCATAAGGATGCACCCAGCTACACAACGAAATGTGACAAATGTCAGAGAATGGGCCAACCAACTAGATCAGATGAAATTCCCCTAAATCCATAGGTGGTGGTAACTCCATTTGACAAATGGGGTATGGAATTTATTGGTCCTATAGATCCTCCATCTAATGGGAAGTCTTACATATTGGTGTGCACTAACTATTTGACCAAATGGGTCGAAGTAAAAGCCATGAAACATGCCCAGGATCATAAGGTTGCATAATTTTTGTATGATGATATTTTCACCCGATATGGAGTACCAAGAGAACTTGTAACTGACCAAGGTGCCCAATTCACTTCTAATCTAATAACAAAACTCATGAAATAATATAATATCAGACATAGGAAATCAAGCCCTTATCACCCTCAAGCTAATGGATAGGTTGAAGTTACAAATCGGGAAATAGAAGCCATCTTAACAAAGATAGATCATTTGCATCACCAGGACTAGAGTAGTAGACTATTAGAAGTCGTATGGATGTATAGGAAAACCTAGAAAACCACTATAGGGTTCACTCCATTTGAGCTACTGTATGGAAAAGTAGCCATGCTACTAATTGAATCTGAACACAAAACACTACGGACAACATTGGAGTTAAATATTGATCTTCCTACAGCATAGAAGGAGCGATTGTTGCATCTCAATTCCTTGGATGAAATGTGTAGATCTACACTGGAGAGAACTGAGATAGTCCAAAAACAAAGGAAGAAATGGCATGACTCGCATATTAAGAACAAAAAGTTTCAAGTTGGCGATTGGGCATTGCTATACGATTCAAGATTCAAAGAAATACAAGGCAAGTTGTAGACAAGATGCCTGGGGCCATATGAAATAAGCCATATCTTCACTAATGGAGCCATCCAGTTGACCGTAACTGACCCAGTGCATTTCAAACTATTGGTCAATGGACATCGGCTAAAGTTGTATCACCAACCTCAAACAAAAGAAGACTTCCTGCAGTAATTCAAACAACAAATTTTAAATGAGCAACAGGTAACACTTCCTATAGCAGAGGGTGCAAACCTTCTTCCTAAAATGCTTTAGTAAAATACCATCGAAGCATGTATATAATAACAACTTTGTGTTTACATGAAGTTCATTCCTCCATTCACTTTCTACTTCATCTTTCCAACTCATCTCATTTCTTTATCTACCTACCACCCACCCTCCACGTCATCAAAATTTTCCTTTCTTTGCTTTCAATAAGAGCCGAGTATGCTGACGCAAACTACCACCACTTTTGTTCCACTCTCACCACCTTCTTCTAGCGAGTGCACAAATCGAATGACAGGTACAAGATTTTAAAAAAAAATTCATTTTTAGCGCATAGATTTCAATGATTATATCTAATACTGGAATAAATATATCATTACAACATTAAGCAAGTTCCATTCCTCATGCCAAGTATGCCAAGTGTGGACACTTGTCAATGTTTTTTAGGGGGAGAGAAGTGTATTAATTCCAAATTATCATTTCTATTTACGCCTAAAATATTTTATGTCACCTAAAATCTGTACTTAGCCTTTGTCTCATTAAACTTCCATTGCGATATCGCACAACTGTCATACTTTTATTCCAAAATCCTCCATGATTGTCAGACCTGATGTGACTTATAATTAAGTTATGTGGAAATCTGTAGTAAAGACTATAATTTCTCTCATTAAAATACATCACCATTGTTCATGCTAAGGATAACAGAGGAATTCAGAAGGAAGCCTATAATTTTTCAAAAATGAGTAGTCTAAAATTCAAGGAATAGGGCATAAAGGGTAGACAAATTGAAATTGGCAAGCACAGATGGGAGGCCACTTATAGAGACACGATCCAGTAGTACATGGTATACTACTTTCAGATGTTGAAGTGGTAAGAATATTTAATGCATGTGATTGACTAGGATATTTCTTAAGGTTAACAAAATTTGATGAAGACTCATCAGCGTAATTTGCGAGTACATTTGAAGAAGGGAAAGTAACTATGTGAGGATTGATAATGATCACAATAGAGTAGTGGATAGAAGAAGTTACTGGGTTACCAATGGTTGTTGAACATTACCACAAAGTGCATGATTCCAGATCAGCTAGGGCCTAATTTACACTACCAGGTGACCCTCCATTGGAAATTAATAAACAAGGGTGCAAACGGATGTCTATCCCTCCACCGTATAATGAGTTGGCTATGCACATTATTAGGTATTTTACATCTGAAGGGAGGTTTTCCAATTTTCACACACATCATTTCAAATTAATGAGTTATGTCAGCCATAATCTACCAGTAAATGTTCCAAATTTTCTGTATAATATGCTATGCATTAGTGCTGAGGAGACCCAAAAAGGGAATGTAAATTCTGTCACCCACCATACCCTAATTAAATTGTTAATAGAATGATCTGTTAGGGATGCCTCTCCCATGGCATGGTCAGACTTTGTCTAGCACAAAACCCTAAAACCACAGATTAACCCTAATGAACAAATTAGCCATGATGATGCAATACCAACTAACCCAGCCATTGAACAAGATACCAAAAGGGAAGAAACCGTAAATCTTCAAGAAAGTGTGCCTTTACCTCCTCATATGAGAAATGTACCTACTTCTACCTGAACCAAAGGAAAAAAAAAATTAGAGGAAGAACCTTCAGTTCCTATAGCCAAACCATAAACCACTACTTCTTCGAAGGGGAAGAAAAGGAAGTCATTTCCTGCAGCAGCTACTTCTGCAGTAGAGAAACTGAAGAAGGATATTAAGAAAAAGGCTGTAGAAATTATAGAGACCCCTATGTGAAGGAGTCCTAGAATGAGAGGAAAGCTCCCTAGAGAATCCTCTGAAAGCCAACCTGCTTCTCCTTTGCAATTTGATGAACAACCCAATGTGCAAACTATTCCAGATGATTCCCCAAATTGGTCTACAGTTCTAGACATTCCACTGCATTCACAAGAAACTTATGAAGATGAACCCGATGTTTACAAAAATAGTCCCTAGGAAATCCATCAGGATATTCCAGACATTAATGAGGAGGATGCCTCAGTAATCCATCACTCAGCCTATGCAGAAACTGCCTTAGTACCCTACAATAGAACTTTGTTAATAATTTTCTTAGATCATTCTTGGAAGGAACCGAGGAGGTAAAGTAACCAGGAAGAAGATGGCCCAATAACCTTGTAAATGCTTCTCTTTGGATTGCATGATAAGTATGTTTTAACAACAACTTTGTGGGGAGAAGAGAAGAAGAAACTAAAAAGAGTAATAACAGAGCAAGGGGAAGAAATTGTAGAATTGAAAGAGCAATTGGAAAAGAAAAAACAAAAGATGGATCATGCCCTCAAATTGGTTGATCAAATAATTGCATGTAGGCCACCTCCTAGGATTTATACAATCTATTTGAAGGAACAATTCCTCTTGTTCCAGCTAATGATGACCATTAAAGATATAGACTCTAAGTTCAAGTCAGCTGAAGAATTTTATGGCCTTTACCAGACTCTTCCCTCATGGCAGCAAAATCTACTTTGTGAACCATACATGCATAACTTCATTATCCTAGCTAAGACTGAGTGGAATCCTCTACTTTACATAGGGAATATACACCTAAGGACTTTAAAGTCCTGGATGAATAATGAAGCCAACTATGATAGAAAGTTGGAAAGCTATAGGTAACAAGAGAAAATAGAGCCATTACCATTAAGAGTAGAGAGAAGCAAGCCAGATATACTCCTTAAATATTGGCTCAATTTGACTTATGGAAAAATTAAGGAGGAAACAAGGGATACAATTTTTGGGATTCATACAGATGTCTATACAGAATATGATGGTTTGTCTTATTTTGTCTTTCAAAGAGCCCTGGCTGGAGCCAGAAGTAGATGGGGTAGGTTATCCGAGACATTGAAGAAATCAAAACCACACATTCCTATCAACCTCCAAGCAGTTATTCAAAGAGCACCAAAATATATGCAGCTAGGAAGGAAAACTAGACAGGAACTCTGGTGTCCACTCACAATGCAGCCACCAATGCTCCTTTGGCCCCTGTATGAAATCAATACTGACAAACTTGACTGATTGTAGGAAAATCATAGAGTAGATGTCTGGGAGAAAACAAAAGGGTTCTACTACACCTTCAAAAGCCAAAAAAGAGGGAGAAGAGAAGTTGGAGATTTTAGAGAAACTACTAGAAGATGTAATGCTTGAGGACAAGCATTCAGCTTGCCAAGGGGCAAATGATGAGACCATTTTACTGTCTCTATTATTTTAATCCTTATACTATATTTTTAAGTATTATCAAAACAATTGTGAACTTTAAGTCAATTGAACTTATGTTAAGTACAGATAGAACCATTAAAACCATGGGTGGAATAGATATGTCATATTATGCCAATATTATATATATATATATATATATATATATATATATATATATATATATATATATGTTACAGTATTTCATATAATAATCAAAATGTTTTTTCTAACATCTGGATTAATTTGAATAAGCTACTTGTATGAATATCTTTTGCATGATAACTAATCCTGCCAGGAAGTAGGACTCACTGGGAGTGGTTGACAGCATTGAAGGAGGATGTTAAAGACCAGCTTTGAGTGGATAAGCCATCATGGCATCAACAGACGCAGCTACCGTCAATAAGGAGCCACTATTTTAGAGATGTATGAATGTATCTCTGTTATATTCCCTCTGTAATCTCTGCATGTTGACTTGGTCGCCCAGACTTCATTGCATATGTCATGGATAGTTGTGTTTCCTATTTTCTTTATTTGGCACAGTTTTAGTTAGTTGGTTCCCTTTTATATATGTTTCAAAATAAAGAATTCAATCCTCTATTTATAGGGATGAGATTGATAGTTTGTAAGTTCAGAGATTTTTGGAATACATTGTTCTATTGTATCTTGCACAGCAAGTTCATTTACTAGTTTTATGTATCACTCTCATGTAATCAGTTTTCAAAGATAATGAAGTAACTTTTGGTTCATATTCTGTGTTCATAGATTAGAAGAAGCTGACCAAGGGAGCCCACTTGGTAGGTGGATTATATTAT
Source organism: Thuja plicata (assembly GCA_018584345.1). NCBI lineage: Eukaryota > Viridiplantae > Streptophyta > Pinopsida > Cupressales > Cupressaceae > Thuja > Thuja plicata. The sequence goes on from MU228484.1 coordinate 1,671,819, forward strand.
AAGTAGAATAGATTTACTTTCTGCATTTCTAGCATTCTAGATATAAGATTAGAGTTTCTTCTTGCAGCATTGTACTTAGTGAATGTTCCTACAATACTTGCAAGGATAGTTATAGTGAATGCTCTAGGTTGAAAGAGTAGGTTTAAGTAGAGCTTGCAATTTTTAGCATTCATTTCAATAAGAAGTAAGTTTGTTTCCCTTCATGCAGCCCTAGTATAGATTCCTTTCATGTATTTTACTTTCCTGCAGCATAGGTAGAGTGACTCTTTAAGGAGCTTAGTGCACATACTGTGCCGTACTATTTCAAGTATACATCCCTGAGTTAACAAACTAAATGCACCTCATGGTGGGAGAATTAATCCTTAGATTGAATAAACTATTCCTAAGAGAGGCTTTGGGCACAATAACTAAGTACCTATTGTGAGGCGGTTCATATACTTTGAACATAATTCAGATAAGAGAAGGTACACATAATACTCCTAAATTATGGTTTAATCATACTCCTGTAAAATATTTTAGAATATTTGGTAGGAAATTCTATATCAAAAAAGATGATGAGATAGGAAAGTTTGATGCTATAAGTGATGAAGAGATATTCCTTGGATATTCCACTAAAAGAAAATCTTATAAATGTTTCAATCTAAGATTGAGGAAGATGATTAAAAGTGCTAATGTGATGATTGATGAAAATTTCCTGATTTAGGAAAGAATATATGATTTTTGTTGGTGCACTAAGAGGGGGGGTGAATCAGACAAATCAAAACTTAAAAACTTAAAAAAACTAAACTTTCTGATTCATTTAGTAATGCTAAATACTGTAACTAACCAATGCACTAATCAACTTAATAACTTAAACAACAATACATATCATATATGTAAATCAATCATTCCATCTTAGCAACACCAAATTAACTCAAATAACACCAAATTTAACTTGGTTGACACTAGACTTAACTCGGTTGACACTATATTTATCAAGGAAACCCAATTTGGAAAAAATGCCTATGGGAATTGTAACCCATAATTAAAATGTACCCTTTTGAAGTACGCTCGGTTAAGAAGTTATCCTGTTAAAGATTACAAACACATTTTCTAAATGTGACCATGTTAGGGGATTTACCTCAGATCTGTTAAGATCTTCACTATTTTTGAATGTCACCTAAGTCTAGGTTGTACAAATAGGACTGCTCAATCTACTCTGTTAAGAGATTTCTCTATTACAAATACTAATAAGCAACACTAAACTTTGATTTGTAAATATAGCAACTACCTTTTCTTGTGTCAGATCATTTATGCTCAATTGAATACCAGCATCACATACTCCAATTATCTCTTTCTCATACTGTAGATTCTTCAATCTTTGTTTGTCTATTCTTCTTGGTAAATGTTGTTCTTGAACTTCTTCTTCTTCTACTATGTTCCATTCGCCAACCTCTTTATCTATTCATATTTCTTATTATTTATATAGACATACTTTTTCCTCTTAATCTCCTTAATATGATTTTCCATCATTTGCGCTTATTCATTCGATCATATTCTTCATAATTCACAACTCGATAAACCATTTCCTCAGAACTTGTACTTTTCTTAGAACTCTTACAATTTGGTTTAACTAATTGATTTTCACCTTAGATTTTCTCATTAAATTTTCACATTCGTAGATCTTCTAACAATCTTCATTTAATTCATATCCTCATCCAGGTCATCGTTGCTTCACATTAAATTTGATTTTATCATCATTTATGATCAATATCTTGTACTCGGTAAAACTTGATTTGTAGCTCGGTAATTGACTTCATTCATTGTTCACTTTCCAACACATCTTGGGTGCTCAGTGCTTGACTTTCACTTAGTGTTTGGTAATTGTGACTGACTCACAACATTCTATCGACTTACCTTGTCTAGCTCGATAAAGTAACTCTTTTAGTCATAACTTAACTCTTTGAATTTTCCAACTTAATCAATCAATTGTATCGATTTGATAACATCAAATATATAGTAGAAAATAAATATATCATCATTACTTCATCATTGTCTTATTTGTAATTATCACCCATTTAACTTCTCCTCTTAAGATATGGTAACATAATAAAAATGAATTAATCAATTAATTGACATGAATGACAAAACAACAACTGATCTAACCATTTCTACAATCGTGATACTCAGTATCACTCAGTATTTATCATCTCCATCAGATCTTCATCTATTGGTTAACAATCTCCCTCTTTGGCATTGATGGTAACCACTATAACTTTTTATAGCAATTGATGATGATAGATATCCAATACATAATTGTACTCCCTCTGAGTTGATATTTATGTTTCCACTTTGATCTCTAATTTGAATCTCCCTCTTGGATAAATATTTTGTTTCTATAGCAAACATTCTAATTCTCCTTCATGAGAAAATAGTAGCAATTCATTCATTCTCAATTCATCAATATCTCCCTTAACGATAAATGTCATCAATTCATTCTCTCTCTCTCTTTGAAAACAATGCCAAAAACTCATACTCCTAAAAACTTGTTCCAGTAGTGTATTATACCTGACATGTACCCATAAATCATTGCATAGAAAAATATTTTCATGGCTTCAGGAATCACCTAAAGTGTGTCATACTAACATCAATTCAAAATAGATATTCTAATGAAATATATAATTGATTCAACACGCCTCATTCTCTTTAGTGAACATTGGATAGGGGAAGAACCCCTAAATTATCTCTGAGATAATCAAAATCATCTTTATGTAGTAGATTTATAAAGATATCAGCCAATTGTTCTTTTCAATTCATATATTTCAATCTCACATTCTTCTCTTGTACTTGTTCTCTCAAGTAGTAATACTTGATACAAATGTGCTTGGTCTTTGAATGAATAACTAGGTTCTTTGATATATGAATAGCACTTGTATTATCACAAAAAAATAGTAATCAGTTTTGTGATCTCTTCTTGCATACCTTCAAGTAATTGTTTAATCCATATTATATTTTCATAATTCATAGCAGAAGAAACATATTCATCCTTGACAGTAGACTATGAAATGCAACTTTATTTCTTCCCCAACCAATGTAACCAGTTTTTCACCTAGAAATAATGTGCCTCAACTAGAAATTTTCCTATCATCAATGTTTCCAGCCCAATCTGCATGAGTGTAGACTTGTAGATCAAAAGTAACTCCTTTTTTGTATAATAAACCAAACTCTTTTGTACCTTTCAAATATCTCTAAATTCTTTTTACTGCAGACATATGTGTTTCATTCGGATTAGAATAAAGTCTTGCAACAATGACAACAATGTGTTCTATATCAGGTCTGCTGTGAACAACATGCTGCTATTTACCAATCATGGATCAGTAAAGAGTATTATCCACCTCTTGTGTTTCATCCTATTAAGATATCTTACATCCAGTAAACATAGATGTTCAAATAGGCTTGGAATCTTCCATACCAAAGGTTTTAAGGATCTCTTTGATATACTTGGCTTGTGTAATATAGATCCCTCCAGTAACTTGATGTATTTGTAGACCTAAAAATAACTTAATCTCTCCAATAATTGACATTTCAAACTCTTTTCTCATTTCATCAGCAAATACTATACATAAAATGTCATTGCCTCCAAAAATAATATCATCAACAAAAATTTCAGCAATCAAAACTTTATTATCACTCTCACATTTCAAGTAAACATTACTATTGTCACTTGTTATTTGAAATCCTATTTTGATTAGATAAGATTGCAATCTCTCATACCATGCTTGGGGTTCTTGTTTCAAACCATATAAAGATTTATGTAACTTACATACCTTGTTCTTGCTTTTGTTTTTAATGAATCCTTTAGGTTGCTTAATGTATACTTCTTCTTCAAGTATCTCATTAAGAAAAGCAGACTTAACATCCATCTAATATACCTTGAATCCTTTGTAACCAGTATAAGCTAGAAGTAGTCTAACTCCTTCCAATGTAGAAATAGGTTCAAAAGTTTCTCCGTAGTCAATACCTTCTTCTTGTGCATAACTTTTGCAAACCAATCTAGCTTTATTTTTTATAACTTCTCCATGCTCATTCAATTTTTTTCTAAAATTCCATTTAGTACCTATAACATTTTTGTCTTTAGGCCTGGGTACTAATGTACATGTCTTGTTCTTCTTGATTTCATCATACTCTTGTTTCATTGCTTTCATCCAATCTTCATTATCTAGTTCTTATTTAACTTTCTTAGGCTCAAATGTAGATATCAAACATGTATTGTCTCTTACCTTGCTTCTGATCATCACTCCAATATCCTTATTTCTAATAATCTTGCTCGGGGAATGGTTCCTTCAAACATACTTTTCCAAAATAGGATCGGTAGCTCTTTGTTCTTTAATATCAACATTCAGTTTTTGAACTCCTTATTCATCTTCCTCCTTGGTAGGTGATCTCGATAAGGTATCATGAACATTAGGATGAACATATACAAACTTCTCATAATCTTCATGTTCCTTCTTTATATCTTCATTATTCCTTTCTACAAATTCACCAATTCTTACATTTTCACTTTCCACAATCTTGTAAGTAACTTTGTTAAAACATTTGTAAGATTTACTCCTTGTATAATATCCTAAGAATATTCCCTCTTCTCCTTTTGAATAAAACTTTCCTTGTCTAGAATATTTTTGAATATAGCATTTTCTCACAAAAAATTTAAAGTTACTAACATTAGGTTTGTGTTCATACCAGATTTCATAAGGTGTCGTGTTGGTACCTTTCTTCACTTGTACTTGGTTCAATGTATAAACAAAAGTACTCACTGCTTCTCCCCAAAAGTTTTGTGAAACACCTTTTTCAATCAGCAATGTCCTAGCACAATCAACAATAGCTCTATTTCTTCTCTCAGCAATCTCAATCTATTGTGTTGTCCTTGGTGCTAACAATTGTCTCATAATTCCATTGTCATTACAAAACAATGTAAACTCATCAGAAGTAAACTCACCTCCTCTGTCTGATCTCAGACATTTCAATTATCTTCCAGTTTATTTTTCAACTTGGGCCTTATACCACCTAAACATTTGAAATGCATCATATTTTTCTTTGAAAAAATTTACATACATCATTCTAGAATAATCATCCACAAAAAAAAAAAAAATTATCTCCATAATAGCTTTGCATACTAGATTTAGTCATCTTACCCATCTGACATTCTCTACACATAGCATTCTTAGGTTTTTCTAATCTCCATAGTCCTCTCACTTTATTCTTCTTACTCAATTTGATTAAGTTGTCAAAAATAACATGATAAAGTCTTTTGTGCCATAACCAAACATCTTCAACATTAGCAAACATGCAACTCTTCATAGAAGTATCAAGATAAAATAAATTACATTTATATTATTCTCTAGTAGAAATTAGACTACCCTTCTCATCTAATACTTTCACCTTTCCATATTGAAATTACAATCGGTGATCTATATTGTCTAGTTATACAACACTCAAGAGATTTTACTTTAATCCTTCAACTCAATAAACATCATTACATCTTTTATTATTCAGTATAATTATAGAACATTTTCCTTTCACATGATATGGAGAATCATTTCCAAATCTAAAAAATCCTCCATCATGTTTTTCCAAGGAAATAAACTTAAGTGTGTCACCGGTCATGTGATGTGAACAACCACTATCTATAATCCTTGTTTTTCTCTTACTTACTTTTGATATTAGGGCTCTTGTTTCTTCTTCATCAAAGTCATCTTTAATAGCAACATAGAAAACTTATTTTCCATCATCACTATCAAAAGAATCATCACCACTTAGTCCTTTATTAGCAATATGACAAGATTTCTATTGGAGATTTGTTGCTGTGCAGTTGATTGATTGTATGTTTGTCATTGATGACAACATATAATATACAGTAGTGATTCTGTATGTACTTATCAAAATGATGATGTCAAGCCTTGCGTGGATATATTTATATTTTAGACATGTTTATTATGCTATGTTCATACACGCAGACTCAGATATGAAGTTTCAGTCAAGTTGTGTAATTTTGTTATTGGCAGTTACAGTTCTGGAAGAGTATATGTTCAGAGCTGACATATTTAACGTGTTTCTTGAGTTGCACCTATCTTCAGGATATGTGTGTGTATATTCATGATTACTTATGAGTTAAATATGTTTGGTTAAATGCACCTATCATGTAACATCAGGATTGTGCTATTTGAGATGATTTTGTGAATCTGACTTATTGAAGCATCGCATCTGTTCAATTTGTGTTGCACAGATGTAATATTGTTTGCATGCTTAGTTAAGTTATTGAAGTGTTTCCAAGAGCCAACATGACCCTCTACTTTAAAGAAGATACTTACACCAGTTTGTTTGTAACCACAAAGTGTGAATGATATGAAAAGAGACAGAAAATGTACAAAGAAAAATATCAGTTGTGGTTCATTCATCAAGAGTCTATGTGAAGAAGTAGTAGAAGATTATAATACATTGGAACTGATCAAGACAACAAGTCTACTCTATAGTTCATCATTAGATATAGTGCATATCTATTCTATAGAAGGTTGTAGCCTTCACCATTGAAGCAGTGAGCTTTTGGATAGTGAGTCCTCACCCCTAACAAGGTTATTTGTAAAAGACTCCTAACAGGGTCAGACCCTTAACTAGGTCACTATACTTATTGTTTTGTAAAGAACAACTCCTAATAGGGCTGCAAGATCTTCTAACAGGGATTACTATAAACAAGTATAGTTCGTTGTGGGTGATAATTCCCACCGGGGTTTTTACCATTTGGTTTCCCCATAAATCAAATTGTGTGTTGTGTATTGTGTTGTCTGAATGAGCATTTACTTTATTACATTCTGAAGTTAATAAGAGAAAATAATTAAAGTTACTGATAACTGATTCACCCCCCCCTCCCTCTCAGTTATCCTTTGGAACTATTCTAACAATTGGTATCAAAGCCAAGTGCCTTGGAGAAGAAGCCTAACAGCTTAAGGTAGATCAGATGTCTTACTTCAGAAAAGAGAGCCCTAATTTTGATGGAGAAAATTATCTGGATTGGAAAAACAAAATGATAACCCATCTACAGTGTGTTGGTTTTGATATTTTTGAGATAGCCACACAAGAAGTTGTTATTCCCTCTTTAAAAAATATATCAAGAGATGATGCTACTAGTAAATAGAAGGATACATTCACAGCTAATGCAGTTGCCAAAGAAGCCCTTATAAGCGCACTATCTGACAGTGAGTTTTCTGAGATCAAGAAATTAGACAAGGCATACACAATATGGAAGTAAGAAGATATGTTTAAAGGAGATATTCAAGAAAATAATGCACGCAGGAAGACATGGAAAAAGAAATACAATAGTCTTGACATGTTACCTAAAGAGAATATTAGAGCCTACAATCAAAGGATAAATGAAGCAGCCTCTGGACTCAGAAACAATGGTGGAGAAATATCGGAAGAAGATATAATGGACAATTTGTTAACTACCCTAACATCAAACTATGAAAACAAGATAAGTATTCTAGAGGAAACCATGCAATTCTCACAAGACTTTAAGAGAGAGACTTTTATCAGCAAAATCTCTGCATTTGAGATATCAAGTTTGAAGACTGAACCTAAAAGTGAAACAACTTTCAAAGCCTCAGTCCATGGTAAGAAATCCTTACACATCTGTAGCCATAATGAGAAAGAAGAAATTGATGAAGAACTAGAAGATATCATTGCTATGATTTCTAAAAGAGAAAAGAAAGGAAAAGGAAAATATGAAGGACAACTTCCATTCAAATGTTTTTCATGCAACAAGATTGGTCACTTTGCATCTAAGTGTCCCACAAGAGTCAAGAAGTTCAGACCTGATTACAAACCTAAATATAAGAATGAATGTTACCATGCTGAAGAAGGTGTAACTGATGAAGATTCAAGAGAGGATGAAATTGGATTCATCACCCTTAGAGACATGGAAAACATGCTTGAGGAAATGGACATTGCAGATGAAAAGGAAGAACAAAAGTTAGCCCTAATTTCCAAAGAAGACATCAGAATAGATTGGATCATTGACAGTGGATGCTCTCACCATATGACAAGTGATAAAGACAGATTTTTTCATCTAGGAAAATACAAAGGTGGTATGGTTAGATTTGGAGATAACACTCCCAAACCTATCATAGGTAGATGATCCATCACCCTAGATGGAAATAATAAGATAGATGATGTTGTGCATGTTGATGGACTACATCACAATCTACTAAGTGTTGGATAGCTACTTGACAAAGGTTATCATTTGGAGTTCAAAGACAACAAGTGCATCATTAACAACAAGGATGGAGACATGATTGCATCAGGCTCCAAAACAAAAGGAAATGTTTTTTAGCTCAATTCAGATGTAAGTTATTTTTTTGCAAAAGTGGATGATAGTTGGTTATGGCACAAGAGACTCTATCATATTAATTTTGATAACATAGTAAAGATAAGTAATGTCAAGGCAGTTAGAGATCTTCCAAGTATAGCAAGACCAATTGACATAATGTGCAAGGAATGCATTATGGGAAAGCATGTAAGGAGTTCTTTCAGAAGCAAGCAGAACTCAGCTGAAAACAAATTGGACCTAGCACATACAGATTTATGTGGTCCCATGCAAACAAGATCATACTACAGAGAAAGGTATTTCATTTTGTTTGTTGATGATTTTTCAAGAATGATCTGGGTTGCATTCTTAAAAGAGAAGTTAGAAGCCTTTAAAAAGTTCAAAATATTCAAATCTAAGGTTGAGAATGAATCTAGACTAAAACTAAAATGTCTGAGATCAGATAGAGGAGGAGAGTTCACCTCTGATCAATTTTATGATTACTATGAAGAACATGGAATAAAAAGACAGTTGAGTGCTCCTAGAACCCCTCAACAGAATGGGATTGCAGAAAGGAGGAACATGATTATACTTGATACAATGTGCACTATGATGATTGAAGGAAAATTTGTGCACACATATTGGAGAGATGCAGTAAATACAATAGTCTATACTATCAACAAAACTCAATTAAGGCCAGGCACAGATAAGACACCCTATGAACTTTGGTTTTTTAATGTACCTACAGTTAAGTATTTTAGAATTTTTGGCAGCAAATGCTACATCAAGAGAGATTATGGTGTTGGTAAGTTTGATGCTAGAAGCGATGAAGGTATTTCCTTGGTTACTCTACAAAAAGCAAAGCATGTAGATGTTTCAATTTGAGATTGAAAAAGATAATTGAAAGTACTCATGTAAAAATTGATGAAAAGTTTATGGTTCAAGAGAGGTACTATGAATATGCACCTATGATTGAAGGTGAACCTAGGCCTAGCAGCAAAGATACTATTATTGAAGAAATGTTTGATTGCATTGATGTCTCATACAATGAACCTGAATCAAGCAGAGAAGAATCATAGATTAGAGAAGAAGAAATAACACCTAAGATTCCTAAATTCACATCTAGATACCACTCTATAGATGATATCATTGGAGATTAGAGAAGCAGTGTGTTGACCATATCAAAAGAAAAAATTCTATCAATGGATGAAGAGGTATGTTTACTTTCACAGATTGAACCCTTAAGTGTTGAAGATGCTTCTAATGATTCTGATTGGAAGAATGCAATGAAAGAAGAATTAGATCAGATAATTAAGATTGAGACATGGGAATTGGTTCCTAGACCCAGTGACAAAAATGTGATTGAAACAAAGTGGATCTTCAGAAACAAGATAAATGAAGAAGGTATAGTAGTAAGAAACAAAGAAAGATTGGTATGTAAAGGATATGCGCAGAGAGAAGGAATAGACTAAACTGATACATTTGCCCCTATGAGCAGACTGGAAGCCATTAAACTATTCTTGGCCTGTGCAACATTCAAAGACTTTAAAGTTTATCAAATGGATGTAAAGTCAGATTTTCTTAATGGTGACTTGAAGGAAGAAGTCTACATAGAACATCCTGAAGGATTTAATCTTTTAGATAAACTAGACATGGTATGTAGATTGAAGAAAGCACTCTATGGTCTTAAACAGGCCCCAAGAGCTTGGTATGAAAGACTTTATGGTTATCTTACCAAGATTGGATTCAAGAAAGGTGCAGCAGATTGTAACCTATTCACAAGAGAGACACCTGATGGATTACTACTAGTTACCATATTTGTTGATGACACAATCTTTGGAGGTAATGAAAAGCTTAGTGCAGCATTTGCAAAAGAAATGTAGAATGAATTTGAAATGAGCATGATTGGTCCTATAAAATACTTTTTGGGACTAAATGTAAAGCAGACAGATAAAGGTATATTCATTAATCAAAATATGTGAAGGAAATATTAAAGACCTTCAAGATGGAAGACTGTAAGCCAGTATGCATCCCTATGATAACAGGAAGCAAGATTTCAAAATATGATGATTCCACAATAGTTGATAAGACATTATACAAATCTATGATTGGAAAACTCATTTATCTAACTCAACCTAGACCTAACATATCTAATGCATTTGGCATTGTTGGAATATTTGCAACTGAACCCAAGAAGAATCATCTAATGGAAATCAAGAGGATATTCAGATATCTAAAGGGAACTATAGACTATGGTTTATGGTATCCTAAATAAGAGAATGTAAAACTTCATGTGTATACAGATGCAGATTGGGTAGGATGTATTGATGATAGGAAGAGTACTTTATGAGGAGTAGTATTTCTTGGAGATAGGTTAGTTTCTTGGATAAGAAAGAAGCAGAACTATATTTCTCAGTCAACAGCAGAAGCTGAATATGTTGCAGCAGCACTAAATTGTTCAACCATGGTTTGGATCAACTAGATGGTTAAAGACTTTAGTATTCAGGCTGATTATCCTATTGTTATTCACTGTGATAAGACTAGTACTATTAACATGTCTAAGAACCTTGTGATGCATGCAAAAACAAAACACATAGAGATTAAGTACCACTTTCTAAGAGAAAAGGTTGCAGACAAAGAAGTGAAATTGGACTATGTGAGCACCAAAGAATAGTTGGCAGATATTTTCACAAAACCTTTACCAAAAGATAATTTTGAGTATCTCAGAGAGAAGTTGGGAGTAATTCCCTCTCCTAAGTCTGATTAGAGAATATAGGAAGAACATCAGTCCTTTGTGACTGATAAATGGTTGACTACTCTACTTCTGGAGTAGTACCTGTGCCTAAATATTTATGGTGTCCTTTTCTATTGATGTCAAAGGGGGAGTATATAGTAAGGGGGAGAATATACTCTGGGGGAGTATAAAAATAGTCAGAAGAAATGAAGCAGTGTAGAGGAATCTTTGATGAGGATATTGAGAAGATTGTAAAAGAAAGAAGACACCATGTGCTAAAGATGTTTTTAATATCATATGTTGCCATCAATTTCAAAGGAGGAGATTGTTGGAGATTGGTTGCTGTGCAATTGATTGATTGTATATTTGTCATTGATGACAACATATAATATACAGTAGTGATTCTGTATGTACTTATCAGAATTATGATATCAAGCCTTGCGTGGATATATTTAGATTGTAGACATGTTTATTATATTATGTTCATACACGTGGACTCAGATATGAATTTTTAGTCAAGTTGTGTAATTTTGTTATCAACAGTTACAGTTCTGGAAGAGTATCTGTTCAGAGCTGATGTATTTAACGTGTTTCTTGAGTTGTGCCTATCTTTAGAATATGCATTTGTGTATTCATGATTAGTTATGAGTTAAATATGTTTGGTTAAATGTTCCTATAATGTAACATCAGGATCGTGCTATTTGAGATGATTTTGTGAAGCCGACTTAGTGAAGCGTCACGTCTATTCAATTTGTGTTGCACGGACGTAATATTGTTTGTGTGCTTGGTTAAGCTAGAAAAGATGTTTTTGAAGTGTTTCCAAGAGCTGACATGACCCTCTACTTTAAAAAAGATACTTATAGTAGTTCATTTGTAAATGAAAAGTGTGAATGATACAAAAAGAGACAGAAAATGTACAGAGCAGAATAACAGTTATGGTTCATTCATCAAGAGTCTATGTGAAGAAGCAGTAGAAGATTATAATACATTGGAACTGATCAAGACAATAGGTCTACTCTATAGTTCATCATCAGATATAGTGCATATCTATTCTATAGAAGGTTGTAGCCTTCACCATTAAAGCAGTGAGCTTTTGGACAGTGAGTCCTCACCCCTAATAGCATTATTTGTAAAAGACTCCTAACAGGGTCAGACCCTTAACTAGGTCACTATACTTGTTTCTTTGTAAAGAAAAACTCCTAACAGGGTTGCAAGATATTCTAACAGGGATTACTATAAACAAGTATAGTTCATTGTGGGTGCTAATTCCCACCGGGGTTTTTACCATTTGGTTTCCCCGTAAATCAAATTGTGTGTTGTGTATTGTGTTGTCTAAATGAGCATTTACTTTATTGTATTATGAAGTTAATAAGAGAAATTAATTAAAGTTACTGATAACCCCCCACTCTCAGTTATCCTTTGGGACTATTCTAACAATTTCTTACCTTTGTTTTTGTAGCCTTTGTATCTCCTGAATCTATTTTCTCTTTTGTCCTTAAATATATGTTATCTTTCTTTTCCTCCTTATCTTTCCCAGGACAATTATATGCAAAGCGACCAATTTTATCACAATTAAAACATTTCAAGGGTAACTAACACACATTCTCTTTCATTCTCCTCACACTCAGTAAATAACTCTTCAAGACCTTCAATACAACTATAAAATTTATTACTTGCACTGCTCAAATATCCATCTCTAGCTGCAACTTCCCTAGTTTTTCCAATCTCTAAGGTAGAATTAAATGCAGATTCAATCTTAGATGTAGAAGGAAAACTATTGTAAAAATCATTTAACTCAAATGCAATTAACTTACCAATAGTAGCATCTAGTGAAACATGCCACTAGGGAATAGGTCTTGGCTTTTATATAGAAGATACACGAATAGCATAACTCGGTAGTAGGGTTCTCAACATCTTTCTTGTAACATCATCCTCTGTTATGATCCCACTAGGTCATCTGATAGAATTTCCAGTCTCCTTAAGTCTTGTACTGTACTCTATTATTTTCTCTCCTTCTTTCATCCTCATAGAGTCAAATTTTCCTCTCAAACTTTATACTTTATCCTTCTAAACATGTTGATCTCCACCATAGGTCAAAATATGCTTATCCCACATCTGTTTCAATGTAGTGCAACCTTCAAGTTTATCATATTCCTAGTTAATAAGGGTAGAGGAAATCTCAATCATAACTTGTGTGTGTGCTTGTTTCTATATTTTCTCACTGATAGTCAAAGGTGCAATAGTCGGTGCTACATATTTATTTTCAAAAAACTAAAGTCCATAATCTCCTACTCCATACATATGAAACTTGAAATGTCACTTTACTTTTTTATGTAGAGAAATGATCCCTATTCCACTTTGGTGCTTCCCTCTTATACATTTTCAGATCTTAACTCAAGTCCTTTTAAACTTATCACTTCAGAGTAACTTAGCTCTGATACCAATTGTTGGTCCAGTGAGAGGGGGTGAATGAGACAAATCAAAACTTAAACACTTAAAACTAAACTCTCTGATTCACTCAGTAATGCTGAATACAATAATTAACTAATTACCCAATCAACTTAATAACTTAAAAAAAAATACATCTCATATATGTAAATCAATCATTCAGACTTAGCAACATCACATTAACTCAGATAAGACCAGATTTAACTTGGTACACACATTTAGCTCGGTTGACACTAGATTTAATGAGAAAACCCAATTGGGGAAAATACCTCTATGGGAACTATAACCCATAATAAAAATAAATGTACCCTTTTGAAGTATGCTCAGTTAAGAACTTATCATGTTAAAGATTACAAACACATTTGCTAAATGTGACCCTATTAGGGGATTTACCCCAGATCTATTAAGATCTTCACTCTGTTAAAAGTGTCCATGTTAGAGGTCTTTAAACACTCTTTTGGAATGTCACCTAAGTCTAGGTTTTACAAATAGGACTATTAATTACACCCGTTTAAGAGATTTCTCTATTACAAATACTAATAAGCAACAATAAACTTTGATCTATAAATATAGCAACTACCTTTGCTTGTCTTAGATGCTTTATGCTCAATTGAATAATGACATCACATACTACATTGATCTCTTTCTTAGACTGTGGATTCTTTAATCCTTGTTTCTCTATTCTTCTCTATAAATGTTATTCTTTAGCTCCTTCTTCTTCTTTGTTCAATTTACTAGCCTCTTGCTCTATTCATATTGCTCACTATTTATATAGGGTAAGTGCAAGAAGTTGGGTACCAATTCCGCGGAAGTCTTGTGGGCTTGAAAACTGCTGCTAGAAACGGGCACCCATTTTGAAAAAAATGGGCACCAGTCTTAGGCTCAGACACCCAATCCAAAATTCAAAAAATGGGTGCAAGTTTTTTTTCAAAACGGGTGCCCGTTTTTTAATTTTAATTTTTTTTTTGTTTAAACTCATTTTTACATGCTGATATATTACATTTAAGAAACAGGTACACGTTTTTAAACATGTGCCCACTTTTTAAAATTTGAATTTACCAAACCACCATTTGCATTGGATTTCGGTTCGGGACAGGTTTGGTGGGACCAAGCCTATGCTTGGATCTCCAAAATAATGGCTAAGGCATTTGAACACCAGATTTCTGTCTTGCCATAATTTTTTGAGGGTCTTCCTAATTGAATTTTTTGATGAAATTAAAACCCATTAGAGATCTTACTGTCTATATTTCAAAAACATAAATTTTATAGTGATATGATAAATTTTACTATTTTTACAATATTTATTATTCAAAAGTGGTACCTAAACTTAAAATAGTAAGGTTCACTAAAACTTTAATAACTTTTTTGATTTTAGGTTTTTGGAAAAATGAATAATATGAGACCAATCTACATAGAATTTTATTCAAAATTAAAAAAATTAAAAAAAAAATTCCCAAAAAAGTGAAATTTTTATCAAATTATGGTGGTCATACACGAGAAGTTTTGAAAATGTACTTTATAGTCAATTAAAAATTAATAAAAAAAAATCTATTCAATTAAAAAAAAAAAAAAAAATATTCTGACCAATCTTTGATGTGTTAGGTACCTTCCTCCAAAAGGATTTAGAAAAATTCATTTATTTACTTCAAAATAGGTTGGTCATACACATGCGGGGTATGGTCCTGAAATAGGCATTTTGGAAAAGAGGTTTTTAAACATTCCTACTTCATATATTTTCTACCATGTGGGTATTCAAAAAAATTACATATTTAAAAAATAGACTCTGAGCACTACTTTTTCTATTCGTTGATCTTTTTGAGATTCAATCTCTAAGTGCCTCAAATTTTGACATCAATTGACAGAAAATTTGAAAAACAAGAAAAACACTTCCACTTTTTGCCCAAAAAGTTGACTCAACTTCTTGCTGGCACCCTATACAAAAAATTTTTCCTATTAATCTCCTTTATTTTATTTTCCATTATTTGCGCTTATTTGTTTGATCATCTTCTTCATAATTTACAACTCGGCAAACCATTTTCTTTTACCTTGGAACTTGTACATTTCTTGGAACTCTCACAATTTGGTTTAACCGCTTAATCTTTACCTTAGATCTTCTAATTGAATTTTCACATTCATAGATCTTCTAAAAATCTTCATTTAATTCATATCCTCATCCATCTCATCATCGCTTCGTATTAAATTCAATCTTATCATCATTTATAATCAATATCCCATACTCGGTAAAACTTGCTTTGTAACTCAGTAACTAATTTCATTCACTACTCGATGTTTAACTCATCTTTAGTGCTTGGTGCTTGACTTTCACTTAGTGTTCGGTAACTGTGACCAACTCACATAACATTCTACTGACTTACTCTATCTTTCTTGGTAAAGTAACTCTTTCATTCACAACTTAACTCTTTGCACTTTTTGACTTAATCAATCAATTGACTGATTTGATGACATCAAATATATAGTAGAAAACAACAATATCATCATTACTTAATCATTGTCTGATCTATATTTTTCACCCAATTAACTTCTCCTCTTAAGATATGATAACATAATAAAAATTAATTAATCAATTGTTTGACATTAATGACAAAAAACTATCATGATACTTAGTATCACTCGGTCTTCGTCATCTCCATCAAATCTTCATCAGTTGGTTAACAACTGCAACCAAACTACAGAGATCAAGGAGGTTACTATAGATCAAGAAGAACCTTCTGAGATCTACCATGAGATTGTGGTATGTCAACATGACTCAAATTAGCTTACTAAAATTCCTAAGACTCCTAGGTATCTTTAGAAAAACCATCCTTAAAATCAAATTATTGGAGATGTAAATACATGAATGAGAACAAGATCAATATTAAGAGATTAAATTTGTTTGATCTCTCAAGTTGAACCAAAATTTACTAATGAGGCATGTAGAGATGAATCTTGGACTAAGGCTATGTAGGAAGAATTGGGATAGATAAAGAAAAATAACTCTTGGGAACTAGTTCCTAGACCTAAAGATAAGAATGATATAGGAACTAAGTGGGTTTTTAGAAACAAGATAAATGAAGAAGGAATGGTTGTAAGAAATAAGGCAAGACTGGTTTGTAAAGGCCACTCGTAAAAAGAACATATAGGCTTTGAAGAAACATTTTATCCTATTGCTAGACTTGAGGCTGTAAGATTATTTCTTTCTTATGATGCACACAAAGACATCAAAGTATATCTTATTGATGTGAAATCTGCATTTATGAATGGAGATCGAGAAGAGGAAGTATATATTGAACAACCTAATGGATTTCCTTTGACAAGAGATGATGACATGGTTTTCAAGTTTAAGAAAGCTTTGTATGGACTAAAACATGCACCAAGAGCATGGTATGCAAGATTGGATAGGTGTCTACTTTGTCTTGGTTTCACAAAAGGTAATGTAGACAACAATTTGTACTTAAGAATCAATGAAGATAGAATTCTAATAGTAGATGTTTTTATTGATAATATCATTTTTGGAGGAAATGATTTAATCAGTAAAATATTATCTAAAGAAATGGAAAGTGAATTTGAGATGTCAATGATTGGTGAGATGAAACTTTTCCTTGGATTGAAAATTAATCAGAAACAAGAGTGGTATTTTTATTTATCAGACAAAGTATCTTAAAGAAATGTTGAAATTTTTTGGAATGGAAGATTGTAAAACTGTTGGAACACCTATGGTTACTAGTCACAATCTTACTACTACTGATGAATCTTAGAGTGTTTTTGAGATAAAGTATAGATCTATGATTGAAGGCTTACAATATCTGACTCACACTAGACCAGATATTGCTAATGCACAGATGGAATTGTAGAAAGATATCAAGAAGATCCTAGTGACACACACAATGTTGTAATAAGAATATTTAGATATCTGAAAGGAACACTGGATTAAGGCTTATGGTATAAAAAATATGATGATTTTGATTTACATTCTTATACTAATGTTTATTGGTAAGGAAACATTGATGATAGAAAGAGTACAAATGGTGGTGCATTCTTTCTTGGGAAAAGATTGGTTTCTTGGTTCAGTAAAAAGAAAGATAGTATAGCTTAGTATACTGCTCAATTTGAGTATGTTGTTGTTGCTACAAATTGCACACAAATTGTTTGGATGAAGAAAATACTGAATGACATTGGGGTAAATTCTGATGAGGCAGTGGTTATCCATTGTGATAACACTACAATAGTGGATATGTCAAAGAATCCAGTAATGCATTCAAAGACTAAACATATTTCCTTTCATTTCTTGAGAGACAAGGTAGCAGAGAAGGATATTACACCGGATTATATCAGCACAAAGGAATAAATAGAAAATATATTTACAAAACCTTTTCCAAAGGATGCCTTTGAGTATATTAGAGGTATTATTGGGGTGTGAACCCCTCCTTGCAAGAGCTAAATTGATGTAGAAATGCATCGGTCCAGTGGCTTTCAGAGCTATATCATTTTATTGACTTGATGTATGGATCTAGTTCTCAAAGGGAGTAATCGTAGAAACATTATATTATGTGCATTTGGGTGATTTTATATCTAGTTATTGGAGGTATGAATATTTGAAAATGCTACACCTTGCAAAAGGAAGATGTTATGAAGTAGATTTATGGCACCATTTTCCATTGTTGTCAAAGAGGGAGAGATTCTATGAGAAAATCCCTATTGTTTTAGGGAGAGCTATGTTCAAGATATTGAGAAGATTTTACTGAGAGAGTACTTTTGGGATGATGGATTTTCCAATATATTACCATCAATGCCAAAGGGGGAGATTGTTGGAATTGGTTTTTTATGTTGTTGTTGAAAATCATGTTTTGTTATTTATGTCAACATATTCTTCTATGGAAGGAGATCAGAATGGTTATTTGATGACTAGCATAAGTGCATGGGTACTATACTATTGATCCAGAGCGAATGAAGATGGTGATATGTACATGGATATGTTGTGATCTTATATCTAAGGTTACATGGATTAATATTGTATATTGGATGAGTTATAAATGTTTTAGTGGAGACTGGGTACTAGATTATTATAGTGATCTTTGATAGAGTTAGTCTCTGTGTTTTGTGAATAAATTATGTGCACCATGGATTCAGGTTATGCAGGATTAAGGGATGGAAAAAGACATGTTAAGGAAGGTTTTTTATGTCTCACAGGTAGTAGGAGTCTTGGTGATATCATCTATGGTGTGTGTTCTAGAGGAGACCTATTTGGGGCCAACCTCAAATATGAAGCATGTATTATGGATTGTAAGCATAGATTATAGATCTTATATTATATTATATGTTTACTTGTTATAGGTACCGTGTTTATCTTAGAAAGGGTTTATGTAATCATTTCTACATTTGAGAAACCTAATTGGCCGACCTAATTGATCATTGTAATAGGGTATATAGGAGAGAGCTTTTCTTGTTGGAAAGAGTGTGGAAGAAATAGCGAAGTGTGGAAGCTGCAAGCTTGTTTGTGCGAAGTCTGTGTAGAGAAGAGGATGTGATTAAGAGACTTCATTAGAAATGATTAAGAAAAGATAGTTGCTATTAGGCAAGGCACTGGATTTTATATCTCATATACATTTGTATTTTAGATGGTAAGTCCTAAGGGTGGATTTAAATTTCTTTAGGCAGTGTGCCCGGGCAGTGAGCCCACTGTTACTCTTGACTCCTAACAGGGTCTATCCTTTAACATGGATTGTGTATTGTAATGCATCAATAAAATCCTAACATGGCTAAATATTTTAACAAGGATACTATACTCTCAGTACATCATTTGTGGGTGCTAATTCCCACTATTTTTTTACCTTTGACATGGTTTCCTTGACAATAAAGGATTGTGTTATGGTGTTGGCATTTAATGTGTTATCATTTAGATTAAATTTTGGATAAATAAACTTTAATGTTTAATAATCTATTTGAGAACTGATTCACCAACCTCTCAGTGCTGTTGGTGGACTATTATTCCTAACATATACTAGGTATAGGTCAAACCAAGTTAAGACTATACATAGAGGGTGTTAAATTCAGTGAAAATTTTCAGGATCAAAGGGGTGTTAAGTAGTTTAGTGAAAATCGAAAAGATAAGTGATAAAATTGATCACAAATGCATATAACTCTTTAGATGGGGTTCAATCTAGGGAAATTAATTATGTGAATGAAGGCATAAATGGAGAAATATGAATAGATATTAGAGGAAACATATAGTTTTGAGCAAGATTGAAGGAGAGGATATGAGCTTGGTTGAAATCGTGTATGCAATTAGATGCAATATGAGGTTCTATCATAAGGATAAAACTAAAGAGGGATAAAGAGTCTCAAAATGAACATAAAAGAAATTTCTTACTTTTTAGGACTATAAAATTAGATATAATTTTTTGGTGAAATATAATTTATTTAAATATATTAGAAGGAAAACATATGAGACTCCAAATTCCATAAATTTAGGAGCTTAACATTCTAGGATAGGTTGCATTATAAATTCATGGGACCATTGGGTTTACAATAATCCTAAAAAATATCTGCATCACTCGTTGAAATTTTTTAGGAAGCCCCCCACCATGGGACCCCACCCTAACTCCTCCTCTGGCTACCATTGTAAATATTTTCTCTTTTGGATTTAGAATATTGAACTTGAAGGAAGAATTTTCATTTCCATCCATGTTGTGAACCAAATATACAATCACCTAAAAAACAATATTTAGGTATCTATAAATACATTTAGACATGTATACATCCTCTACTAGCTTGGAAATATTCTCTTGATATCAAGATTCTTTATCTCCACTTTTAACCAAACAAGTCCCTTTGATTTGGATGTATCCCTTCATGTTTAAACTAATACTAGTAATACTTCACCTTCTTCATGTATAGGGGAAAATATCCAATCTTCCATATAGTATTACTTGTCTCCAAATAATCAAAGTGATTTGAATATGAATGTTTTATTGTAGATATTTCATCATGAATATAATATACTCCAATGTTAGGAAACACATGAACTGACAAAAAATACACAAATATTCTTCCCTTCCACTCACTCATTTTGTACTAATATCTATGAGTGTGAAGACAAGCAATGAAAATTTTATGATACTAACCTCTATTAGCTTGAAAGAAAGAAATGAAAATTTTATGCTATGTTAACTTAAAGATAAGCTATATTACCCTTGGAGTACTTTTTTCTATTGGTTGGTGCTAGTAAAGGAATCACACAAGGAATATCACATTGGAAAATATCACAGTGTATAGGTACAATAGGATTCTTCATACCATAGAGATCTTTCTCAAGTCATACTTCTATTGTGTATGAATTACACTTTTAACTCCTTAATATCAAATATTTTTATCACAATATTTACGCACCATTTTGAATAAATGATCAATTTCATCCCTCATAGATTAATGGTCCTGCCATATTATCCCACCGATAAGAGACTCTCATACCAAATGTTACAGGAACAAAATATAGGTTTTTGATATTTCATTGAACAATACAAAAGTTATATTTATAGGATGATATACAGTTGAAGTAACTATATAACTACCATAACCAATAATTTAATATTAATCAATAAAATAGCATTACACTAACACCATAGACCAATTTTCCTAGGGAACTGTGTGCTTTGGACCATTCTTTCTCTACTAAAGTTTTTCTTGTAGCCTTTGTCTTAGTCTATAGAATCATTTTACACATTTATAATCTATCTTGAACCTATGTCTAAACACAAAAGTGTGCAAAAGAGGATGAAAATGGTGTTGGGGTATGTACGTGCCTGCCCAAGTCAAATCTTGGGTAGGTGTTAGTTTTCACTATAGTTATGATTGGTTAGAAAAGAGAGCTTACCCATTGTAGGGAAGATGCTAAATCTGAAACAAAACACTAAATTAAAGTACTAAAATGATTATACCTTTGATTGGAAATGAATTTCTCTTTAGGTAAGTCATTCAAATGTTGATGCAAAAACATGATAATCCATAGTAAAATCTAGCATGAAAATACACTTACAAACATGTTGTTACAACTTGATGCTTCTTCTACTCAGATTAGCTCTTTATAGAAAAATATTTTTTATTGAATAGGAATGATAGCTTATGTGAAGATGAGATGATAAAATGGCTTAGAGATGATGCCTCATATAGATTTCTTAATAACTTGTTGTATTTTGGATGACTTGCCATAATCATATCCAAATTTCAATACTAGATTCTTCAATGTTAAGGCTAACATGTTACTCTCCCTAAATTTTGGCCAAAAACATCGATAACTAGAGCTTATTGATAGTAACATAAAGAAATAGGCCCTAATTTTTTTACAAGTAAGATAATAATTTAGAAGTGTTATTTTTAAAGAAACTGATTATTCTTTATTTACATTCTAGTCTAGAAAAACTAAAAGGGAAGATGTGATTAAAATACCTTCCACACATAAGAAAGTTTAATTGAGACCCTTAGATCGACAAGATGTCTAGGAGAGCTCATCTATCTCTGAATCTTTAGAAGAGGAGGAAGAATATCTAACTCAAGTTTCTCAAGGATCTATAAGGTAGAGCAACCACTTGAAAGATAATTTCTTGATGACTAGATATGCATTTTTTTCTTTGAATACCAATGTTGATGAACCTAGTTCTATAGAAAAGACATTAGGTATGAATGAAAAAAAAACTTGGAAGATTTCCATGGATGAATAAATAGAAACTTTAAAAAATAATTATACATTCACGGGGGCTTCACTTAGTGAACTTGAATCATAGCATGTGTGTTTGTGGCCTACTAAAGAATCCCCCTATTTTCAAAAAATATTGCCCAAAAATCCTATTTTCTGACACCCCTCCAATGCCTCTCCAATGCCCCCACACCTTTTTTCATGTATAAACCAAACACCCCCTCCCTCGAGCCTCTATTTAGACTATAAATTACCCCTTTTTTCCCATTTAAAACCCCCAAATATGAATGAAAGTGATAGTGTATTACCTCTTTAGTGAAGATCCTGTGGATACATGAGATCTTGTACTATTGCTTGAAGGATGTAAACTTGTTGGTTATAAATGGGCACTCACAAAATAGACTATTTTAGATGGAATAATTTAGGATTATAAAGAAAGGTTTGTTTCAAAAGGATATTCTCAGGTTTAGGGTGTTGATTATGGCAAGATATTCTTTTTTAATGAAAAATGTCAACTATTAGATTTTTTCTTTCTATTTCTACTTCTTATAATTTAGAGGTTGAAAAAATAGATGTAAAAATTGATTTCCTTGATGGTGAATTAGAGGAGGATATGTACATGACACTACTAGAGCACTATGTGGTAAAAGGTAAAATTAATTTGGTATGAAAATTTAAGAAACCTTTTTATAGCCTCAAGAAGAGACCTATGATGTGTATCAAAAAATTGATGCATATGTGTTGAGTTTGGGATTTTAGAATTCTAAATTAGATCATGGAGGGAATTTTAGATAGATTGTATAATATGTTAATGATATTTTATTGATTGGTAAAGAGGAAATTATTATGATTGTAGAGCTTAAGGCTCATCTCATAGGTAAATTTGAAATTGAAGAAATTTTTGCATCTAAACATATTCTTGGGATGAAAACTGGAAGACATATATTGAATAGAAATATATGGATAGGCTAGCGTTAGTATGTGAACTTAGTTTTATAGAGATTAAATATGAAAGGTTGTAGAAAAATATGTGTTTCTTTTATAGTTGGAACAAAATTATAGATTTCAAACTATCCCACACCTCCATGAGAGATGGAAGGCATGAGAAGAGTGCCTTACCGAAGTTTTGTTGAAAGTTTTATTAATGGTATGTTTAATACTAGACCATTACTTACCTAATCATTGGGATTTATTTTAGGATATTTATCTAATATTGGAAGAGCTCATTGAGATGAATTTAAAAGTTTCATCAAATATTTGAATGGTACCTTATAGTATTCTTTGTGTAATCATGGTAATGCAATAGGAGACAAAATTTCCCTTGATATTCATGGCTATGTGGATTCAGATTGGGCATGTGATATTCAGAATAGAAGATCTATAAGTACTTATATGTTTACATTAATTGGGGTGCAATTAGTTAGATGAGTAAGAGACAAGTTGTGGTTTCTTTGTCCACTACTAAAGCTAAGTATTTGACAACTACTCATGCTTATAAAGAAGCCATCTAGATTAAGAGACTGTCTTTATATATTAGAATAAAATAAGGGCTAGTAATCATTTATTTTGATAGTGAGAGTGTGATCTACCTATCTCAGAACCTAACTTTTCAAGCTAGGACAAAGCATGTTTATGTTTAGTATCATTTTTTCAAAGATATGGGCGGGGATCGCATGGTGAATCTAGTTAAGGTTAAGACTTTGATTAATGTTGCAGATTCATTAAAGAAGGCTATGAGCGTAGAGAATTTTAGATGGTGTTTTAATTCCATGGGCCTCACAGTCCCCAAAAATTAAACTATTGTGTACTTACTCCATTTTCTCTTTCATGTAAGGTCTTCGACAAGTGGGAGATTGTTGGGAAAAGTGTCTAAATCTTGCAAGGAATTACTATTTTTAGTAAAAAAATTATTTGAGCATGGATTTCCTCTAGCCCTTTCCAAAAGGTTTTAAAGGAATAGATAACCATTCTAGTAACTTTTTGTTGCATGGTCATGTCTAGTTCGGAAGATATTAAAGTCTTTATTTTTGGAAATTGCTAGAAAAAGTCACACATGTAATTATAGAGTCTTTAGAGGCTTCAAAATAGCCTCAAAATTGGGCTAAAAAATGTAACTATTTAGAAGCCGATAGATCACATCATGATCTTTCCAATGCGTGAAACAAATTTGTATTAGACACATAATTCAAAAGTTATGGATTTCGGAAGTTTGGTCTCCTAACATAGAAAATGTAAAAATGTGTTGAACACATAAAATGAGATGTAAAAAGGATTCACACATGTTCATGTGTGTGTTGACACATCAAAGGGCATATTTTATTGGAGATAAGATGGGAACTACTTGTAAGTGGTTTTGGAACATGGTTTTGCATTTTTGTTTGAAAATTTCTTGTATTGTACCTCCTATATAGTTACCTTTGAATCTTTGGTTGGTGATACTTCTAAGATAATTATTCTCTACAAGTATATTCTAATCTTCTATAAAATTCTAAACAATATATTGGGCATTTTTTGGAGTGTGGTATATTTCTCCCAAAATGTTTTTCTCCATGCAATTTTTTGTCTTGTGGTAAGCATGCTATATTATGTTATTTTTGTTAAGTTTTTCTAATGGTTTAAAGATTCGATAAAGTTTTTACATTACAATCTCCTCAAGGTTAGCATAGGAAGTTTCTCCACTACTTAAAATCCTTATAGAAGCTAGGGGTAACTAGGAAAAATGAAAAAAAAATTATATAGTGTCAGCCAAATAAATATTGAACAAGACTCAAGTTATAACTAAAATGATTGGCAACTTACTAGAACAAGTCAATTGAGAAATTTTTTTTAAAGTTCAAAAATTGAAATGATTAGAGATTGGAACTTAAGGTTTAGGGTTTTGTACTAGATTTTTTTCCAGAACAACCTTAACCACCATGGGAGAAAAAAGAGAAATCCTAGCAAAATTTAAAAATTCCCACAAGCCTAGCATTCTAGTCCACCTAGTCTATGGTGCATAATACTATCATCATGGTGATTTGACCTAAGCATTGATGGGAAGGTATTTTGAAGGTTCCTGAGACCAAATATAATTTTCATGTTTCCACCTAAACATTTCTCATAGTGTTTGCGCATATCTCTAGTGTCTACCATTTTGAGTTTAATACTAGGAATGATATAGGGCTTGCCAAATTGTGGTTTTGTAAATTAGGGAAAATGTCCTCCCAAAGTATCACCCTCAAAGAAACCAAATTATCACAACTCAAAAGGGATGAAGGGGTGTTAATACAAGATCCAAGTGAGATTGGGGAAATGGGGTTCACTTTCCATTTATGTGTTGATGTAACTGTAATGTGAATGTGTGTGAGAGATAAAATGTGTGAAAGAAAATTGATACTATGATAAATTAAATGACAACCAAAAAAATAGGATATTAGATCTGATCTATAAAGTAAGTAAAAGGAAAAAATAGATAGAAGGGACTTCACTTTAAAACAAGAACAGGTCAATGCACATTCAGATCTTATTTTGGCTACCAAAAATCTTTCAGAATCAGGTAAGGTTCCAGATCTATAATTCTAGTGCCTATAAATTGTCTATGAAAATATCAGACCCAAAGGACAAGGCCAAAAATGGTGACCTTGGCCCAAACAAGGGTGAAGTTTTCAGACTTGTCCTTTTGAATTTGAAACTAGAGAAATCTAGAGGCGACCTGTAAATGGTTCTAATACTTCCAAATATGGATCCAAAACTCTAGAAATTGTTCCTTCCCACAAAGAAAAAGAGGGAAAGGTTGTGGAAAGGGGATTTCCATGGTCAATCCCTTGTATAGGAATCAACCTTGAAAGATAATTGAAATTGCATAATGAAAGTGTTGTAAACAAGATACATGTAAGTATTCACCTTGCATGAAAACCCCTCATGGATGGAAGTTAGGATCCAATAAACCCATGAATATGCATGTGTGGATGTTTGAGATGTAGAATCAATAATGTCTTCACAAATGCAATGGATCTACACTTCCCAATCCAATATCTTGAATGGATGTATGCTTTTGGATCCTCTTGCTAGCTTGAGAATTCCTCTACTTGGCCATTCTGTGAGAGAAAATTTATTCAATTGAAGAAATTTTACTTTAATTGGATTGATCTTTAAGAAATAGAGACTTGGAGATCTTCAATTGAGTGCTTTCCTTTCTTGAATCCAAAACCTCAATTGCACAACTTGAATTGTTTGAAATCTTGACTTGCTTGCATTTGAAGGAAATGTTTCTCATGAATATGATGGATCTTAATAATTGAGAGGCCTTGATGTCATTTTATTTTCATTTTTGGATTTCATATTTTTGGCTGAATACAAATAAATATGTGGAAGAAACACTCTCTTATTGGGCCTAAAGCTCACCAAAGCACAAAGCTCTAGGATAAGGTTGCAAATGGTGACCTTATCCAGGACAAGGATGCAAATGGTGGCCTTGTCTAGGTAGTGATTTAAATATATCCTAGGCCTAGATAAGTTTGATAGATTTTGGGGGAAGAAAATGAGTGAAAATTAGTTAAATCATGCATGACATTCAGACCTAGAAATCACCAAAATGGGGCCTAAAGGGTCCTAGAGCCTCAAATTATGTGTGCTAACTTTTTTGGATGGTACATTTAGCCCCTGATTTGACAGGAGTATGAGAAAAACTCATTCTCATGGTAAAGTAGATTAAATGTATATGATGATCTCATTAAGGTCAAGGAGATAAAGAAACATCAAGCCCCCAAGTGACTTAAGTCTTCATCAAGTCTAAAACCAAGACAAAAGAAACACCACTTGAGAGAGAAAGAGAGAAAGAGAAGAATGTGATTACCTATCCTAGTAAGATTGTTTGTCTAACTATAAACCACACAAATAAACCACCACAAAATATGGCATTGAAAGGTCTAGTAGGCTGTGTGATGCTAGTTCAATCCATCAAGGATCTATTCATAAGGAAAGTGCATCAAATAAGTTATCCAACAAAGAATTATATTCCCTAAGGGAATGGTAAGATTCCTTAGGGATAAAATAGAGAAGAAGGATTTGTCCTTAAGGAAAGTATATCAATAAGGGATCCATAAGAATGATTTGTCCTAAGGGAAGGTAAGCTTCCTTAGCGATCGAAAAGAAAAGAAAGATCTATCTTTAAGTAAAGTGTATCCATTAAGGAATCCAAAAGGTAGTTAGTCAAAGTAAAAAATTCAAAGTAGCATTGAATCAGTGTGTGTGTGTACAAAATGTGAAATACAAAGCAAAGTGTATGCTCCCATGTTAAAGATATTATTGATGCCTTAATGGGAGAAATGGATTTAATGTAGCATACATGCATCCACGAGAAAAAATTTCACTCTGAAATGCCCCCACGAAAGGAAAAATCAAGGGAAATAAGAACATCAAAAAAGAGATCACAAAAGGGATCTACCAACTCTAGGGTCAATAGGTTATATGATAACTCATGTATATCATAATTATATGAAAATGAAATATCATCATACCCCAAATGTAGTAGAACTACAAGAACAATGAAAGAAAAGTATGTAAGAGTTATGAAGAAGAGTCTTTTTGGGTCAGCAACATGGAGACTAAAAAGAATAGGTAGCTACCATTTTACATCATCCCAAGAAGACAACACAAAGGTGCATTTATGAATAGTGGTACAAGCACAACATAATATGTAACGATATATAGAAGAAGACAGATACAAATAGAAGAATGTTTACAACATTGTGATTCCTTTATCACCTTGCGCCAATGTAGTGAAAAGGTTTGTTTAAATAAATCTAAATGAAATAAAAATAAAAATAAGTACATCATAGGGAAACACGTCATGACAAATGGGAAAACCCAAAAATCCACCGCACAAGAGGATCTATTCAAGTGTATTGCCTGCCTCCACATCTCAGTCTATAGTATTTAAGGAAGGTGAGAAAATCACAAGAGAAGAAAAATAAATCATGACACATGGAATAGTATCCTATTCCAAATAAGGAACATGTAGTGAAGATAGGTTAGTGTGTTTATCACTAGGAGTGCTAGATAACTATTGTGAAAGCATAGCTGGTAAATCATCATCAATATCAATAGTATCATAGTCATTAGAATCAATAGCTCATGAATAACATTTTTAGAATCAATGAAATCATCATAAAGAATATCTTCTTCATCCAAATTAATTGTAACAAAATTTAAAATACGAATAGCTTTGTCATGTTTGTTCTTTTTTATCTTGTTTAAATTCACTCCCTCCATTGGCTCAATCATTAGTTGGTCAAAGTGAAGAAAATAATGAGGTGTATGAGGTAAATAATTTTTTTTATAAGCATCTTAATGGGATCTATCATGACACTTGCAACGACAGTCATGAGTATGATGGTTGCATTTAGTTTTTCTAGAAACTTAGTTTCAGATAGGATAAATCAAAATTGGGTCCTTTTCTACTTTAGGAGGAAGAACTAAAGGGAAACTGAGTCTTGAGGCACTGAAGATTGATAAGGACTATGGTTCATAATTATGACTTATCTCTTATGATGAAATATAGCACATTTTTTAATAGGAGAAGCCACAAATTTTATGGAGGTAAGCCAAGGAAGACCAAGTTTGAATTGAAATTGATCAGAAGTCGAGATGATAGTAAAGGTAGAATCTATAGTTTTACCAATGACTTCAAAAGGAAATGTAATGGAACCATGGGAAGGATAAAGGAAACAATAGCAATTTTGGATCATAACATCACATTTATCATATAGATCACGTTGCAATTGTCTACTATAAATATGTTCTCTAGTTATCACATTCACCATGCAAGTGGGATCAATGAGGAAACTACAGGAAGAAAATCCATCAACCTTTGTGTCAATATACAAAGGACCATCATGTGATTTAATTGTCTCAGTAGGGTCAAATGTAATGCAAATCTCAGATGGAGGTTTAGATTTATGTTTAACTTTCTCGACTTGATTGACCACATAGTTAGCTTCATAGACCTTTTCAATGTAGTCAATGTAAGGAGAAGAAGAAGAAGGTGGGGTAAGGTGAATGGTATTGGTTGAATGGAATGGAAAGGGTTGGTATAGCTTTAATGAAAGTTTTGGTTATGAGGTGTAATAGATTTATTTCCATTTTTTTTGTTAGCTTCAATAGATATAGCATTGGAATTAATAACGCCTTGAATAACAATTTTCAACTGGTAACACCTCTTAGTATCATGACTAGGTGGACAATGGTATTGAAAATATGCTTTGGGATCAAAGTATTTAGATTTAGGGTTTACATGGATGAAATTAGCCTTCATTAACTTCATCATCACATTATGCAAACATTCATAAAGCTGAGCATAATTACAAGCAGGGGAACCACACCTTTAGATGTTGTCACTTGTTAATTAACAGTGTTCGATCAGTTGCTGATTTTGAAGAATTTGTTCAGTTTATGAAATTTATTATAATTGGATGTGGCATCACTCTTATCAACATAAATAGGATGCATTGCAATGACGTTGTCAAAATGACTCTCTTGTAGTTGATAATGATGAATAACTTCACACAATTAAGGTAAGGAAGAGAATATAGAAAGAAGTATCTTATCTCGAATGTCATTTTTGTTAATTAGCAATAAAAATGTATTGTACATCAACATCAAACATAAGATAAGAAATATGAGCATGCAAATACTTAAATCAACTTATGAATTCACTAACATTTTCTTTAACACCTTGCTTGCAATGCGTTAAATAAGTTAAAGAAATTTGAGGACCAATGTTATTTTGAAATTGTTGAATAAAAGCATTAGAAAGCATGCGAAAGGAACAAATGGAATAAGGAGTCAAAGAACAATACCATTGCAAGGATTTGTCTCAAAAATTTCTAATAAACATATTTTCCAAGAGCCTAGAGTCATGAGATAAATCACTACACATGGTTTGAAAAGTCTTAACATGAGTCAAAGGATCACCCTTACCATTATAGGTCTGAAGATGAAGAATATCAATGTTTTACGAGATAACAAAACCAATTATATCCAAAGACAAAGGAATAGAAATATCACAAGTAGTAATGTTAAACTTGGATTGAGTCATGGAAGCAATTTGTTTATGCAAAGAAGGAATAGCTTAAGCCAGACTGTTATTGGAACGATCGATAGGAGAAATGGTGGGAGGAGAAACATGAGAAATGTTGGGAATATTGTTTGAAATGGAAGGAGTGGTTGAATATGAAAAATGGACACTATGGTAAGTGGGAATGGAAGAAGGAAATGAAGCACATAACACACTTGAAGAAATGGAAGGAAGAATTGGATTAGGAAGAATCACATGTATAGGATTAGAATTTTGTAGGAAAGGTGAAGCATAGGTAGATACAATAGGAATGGAATGAGAGATAGGAAAAGAGGTCTAAACACTTGTAGTGGGTGAAGTGAGGCCTAAATATTGAGCACAATCCCTAACAAGTTTGACTTTGGTATGAACAAGATGAGAAATGCTATGCAAGATTTTAACACAATGTTCATCGCTATGAATAATTTCCCTTATGCCATCTACAACTAAAAGGGCCTCAGGATTATGGTTTTCTTGAGCTATCCATTTTTCAAACTTTTCAAAATCATGAGAAAGTTTGTGGACTTGGTCAAGAGGAACCCTTAAGACTTCATGCTCATCATGAGAAGATTTATTCTCCATACTAGTATTGATTTTATTAGGATGCATGTTCGTGCTAAACAAACTAGATTAACACAACCCAAACGGGATGAAGGTGTGCTAATGCAAGATCCGAGTGAGAGTTGGGAATTAGGGTTTACTTTCCCTTTATGTGTTGATGTAACTGTAATGTGAATGTGTGTGATAGGTAAAATGTTTGAAAGGAAATTGATACTATGATAAAGTAAATGACAATAAGGAAAATAGGATATTAGATCTATGTATAAAGTAAGTAAAAGGTGAAAATAGAAAGAGGGGAATTACCTTGAAAATAAGAAGAGGACAATGCACCTTTAGATATGATTTTAGCTGCCAAAAAGCTATCAGAATCAGGTAAGTTTATGGATCATGAACTCTAGAACATAAATCTTTTGTCTATACAAATATTAGACCCCGACGACAAGGCCCAAAATGATGATCTTTTCCCGGACAAGGGTGAAGTTTGCAACCTTTTCCTTTTGGATCCAAAAAAGATGAAATTTGGAGGGGACTTGTAACTAGTTTTGATACTTTTGAATCTAGATTCGAAACTCACAATATGTTCATGAACACAGAGAAAAATAGGAAAAGGTTTTCGAAAGGAGTTTTCCTTGGTCAAGCACTTCTATAGGAATCAACTTTGAAAGAGATTGAAGTTTCATAAGGAAATTCTTGTAAACAAGATAAATATAAGTATTCACCTTGCATGGAAAACCATCATGGATGGATGTAACGATCTGATAAACCCACGAAGATTCTTGTATGAATGTTTGACATGTAGAATCAAAGATGTCTTCACAAATGCAATGGATCTACACTTTCTAATCCTAGATCTTGATTGAATGTATGCTTGTTGTTATTCTTACTAGCTTGATAATTCATCTACTTGACCATCATGGGAGAGAGACTTGCTTCGATTTAAGAATATTTCCTTTACTTGGATTGATCTTGAAGAAATGGACATCTTCAATTGGATGTGTGCCTTTAAATCTTGAGTCCAAATCCTTAATTGGACAACTTGAATTTCTTTAAATGTTGACATCTTTGCACTTAAAGGATATGTTTCTCATGAATATTATGGATCTTAATAATAGATGTCAAAATAAGAGGCCTTGACATCCTTTTATACTCATTTCAAGATTCAATATTGTCGAGATGACCAAAAATAAAGATTTGAAAGTAATATTCCCACATTGGGCCCGAAGCTCAACAAATAAAAGAGCTCTAGGAAAAGGACACAAATAACACCCTTTTCTAGGACAAGGTCATAAATGGAGGTCATGTTCGGATAGTGATTTGAAGATAGCGTAGACCTAGGGAAGTGTGATAAGATCTAGGGGAAGAAAATGAAGGAAAAGGGGATCAAGCATACAATACATTCAGACCTAGAAATCACAAAAATGGGGCCTAAAAGGTCCTAGAGCCTCTAATTATATGTGCTAAATTTTTAGTATGATACACTTTTTATACCCCATTTCTGTATGTGAGTTTATTTTTTGCTTATCGGTCTTTTATGTACTTGTTTATGCTAATAATTGTCATGTTTGGATCCTTTTACCTAGTTCTTTGCATTTTCATATCTAAATCTTTATCCAATCATCCACATTCAAATGGAAATAGTCAACCATAGTGCCCAACTGTCCTAAGGGACTGATGTTGGGCCTAATTTATTGTTCTCCAATAGAAGAGTTTGGAAAATGGTTTCTAGTTTTCTTTCTTACGATATATCCCTTTTTCTCACAATTTCAATTTTATATACCTAAGAATATACACACATTGATGCAAAATTATACCTCTCCCCCCACCTAAAATGAAAAAGCATTGGTCCCATTTTGGAAAATTCTACAATGGAAGAAATATCATTTAGAATACCACATAAGTTGACTATAATATTAGATTACATATGAAAATACATGTATACCACAATAATGTGAAATAAGGAAGTAGATTTATATGTGTCTCCCATACATAAACGACCATGATATTGAGTACAAGATATTGATTCTTTACACTTGAAGAAATGTCATATGACAACTAATTACACACACACACAAATGTGTGTGTGTGTGTGTAGCATCTCTTGTATCATTGGGGAGCGTGTCTATTTTGGGTTTAGAGTAGACTAAAATAAATGGTTAGCAATTAATCACATTTCAACTCTGATTTTATTTTCCTTAGAATTCTTTATTATAAACCACAATTTTTTCAGTAATAATTAATTTTTTGAAAATTTATTAAAAAAACATTTTATACTATAATAAAGCGTGAAATCTCTCCCAACATTTTTCATTTCCTAGAACGTAACATTATTGTGAAATGATTGGATTGGTATATTTCTTTAGTTGTAATGTTAAATTTCTTCCTTATTGACATCTTTGAGACCACCTCCTTGTCCATCATATGGAGGATGCCAAAAGGAATTTAATTATCAGATTGTGATATTTTACCTAGCCTTATATCTAGTAGCAGTAGGCGCTAGTGGAATAAAACCAAACATCTGAACTTTTGGCACACACCAGTTCGATGACTTTTACCCCAATGAAAATTCCCAGAAAACTCACTTCTTCAGCTGGTAGATGTTTACCATTTTCTTGGGACTCTATTTGGCAAAAGATTTCTGATATTTTATCCAAGACAACGTTAGTTTTAGTGCAAGTTAGGGAATCGTCACAGAAGCAGTCATCATCTCAGGCATGGCCTTTTTGATAGCGACTCCCCTTTACAAGCATAAAATAGTAAATGGAAGCCCTCTAAAGAGAGTGGCTAATGAGTTTGTTGGGGTTACCAGGAACTGGAAAATAAAATCTCCTTAAAAAGCTACTACTCTTTATGAGGTGTACTCCAATGAATATATCTCTAAAGTGAGATACCCAATCGCTCATACTTTAGTCTTGAGGTAAACATAAAGTTGTATACATAATTCTATTTAACATTAATCTAGCACTCAGTTTGAAAAATAGTCAAAGATTATGAACAGACATATGGATTCATCCTTCCAAATCCCAATAGCCACTATCATAGCCTTCTTTGACTTTCTCCATACTCATAACAACCCTAGTCTATGAAAGGCTCTTAGTACCCATTTAAAAAAAAATGATTCACTGGAAACCCTAAGGGCATAACTGCACTATAGAGGATGGGAGTGGGCATGGCCATCCAGATACTCTTCATGGTATTTTCAATGCTTATAGAAATCAAAAGACCGCTAGTGGTCAAAGATCTTTGTCTTAAAAATAAGACAAGAAAGAAATTGTACCCAGAAGTCTTTTTACTCTACTCTCACAGTTTATACTGTTGGGCATAGTTGATGCTTTGTTTTGAAATGGGCAAAATAGACTTGTTTTATGATAAATCTCCAAAGATCATGTAAAGTCTTGGGACTTCATTATACCCAAGCTCTAACGGCGTGGATGCCTTTGCCTGTAGTTTTTTTTTATTACAGTTGTGAGTAAAATTACCGGAAGAGGAGGTCAAAAAGTATGGATTGCACAGTAATACAAATGCATCACATCTAGATTACTATTATGCAATCGTGGTTGTTCTGCCGATTTTGAATGTTGATTTCTTCTTGTTTGTTTCTTATGCGAACGCGTACAAGAGAGAAATAGTATAGGCTTTTAGGGAAGAATAAAAGAAAGAAATGGAGATTTTAGGTTTAAATAGTTAGGGTGGTATTGATTTAACCACGGAAACAAACATATCATAAATCCAAAGTCTCTTCTGTTTTCAAGATGTGTTCAATTTTGCCAGCTCATAGCTGTTGATATATATCGCCATGACTGATTGCAAGACTGAATGTCAATGGACATTAGACATCTAACGTAGATGACCAATCTAGAAAAAAGTTGGATATTTAAATTATACACTTACCTATCATATCAGTGTCACTAAATAGTATATGATATAGCATGAAGACTTACTTGGTGTTTGACCTAACTTTATTAGCCATGTAACGTGGGACACAAATAAATTTATTTTTCCACTAAAGCATCATTTTCAGTTTTGTTATTTCATCAGTGAGTAACATTACCGGAAGAGGAGGTCACAAAGGTGGATTGTCAGTAATACAAAAGCATCACATCTGGATTACTATTATGCATTCTTGGCTGTTCTAGTGGTTTTGAACGTGGCTTTATTCTTGTTTGTTTCTTATGTGTATGTGTAGAAGAGAGAAATAGTTCAGGCTTTTGGGGATGGTTTGGAGAAAGCAGCGGAGATTTTAGGTTTAAATAGGCAGTGTAGTATTGATGTAACCATCGAAACAAACATAGCATAAATCCAAAGTCTTCCCTCTTTTCTTGATGTGTTCAAATTTGGTATATACCATAGCAGTTGATTATATATACCATTGTCATGACTAATTGCAAGATAGAGTCTCAATGGCCATTGGACATTTAATGTAGACGAGCAATATAAAAAAAATTTGATTATTAAAATGTAAACGTATCAATATTATCAGTGTCACTAAATAGTAGACGATAAAGGATAAAGACTGACTTTGGCGTCTGATCTAACTTTATTAGCCTTGATATCTGGGACAGAATAATTTTCCTTTCCACTTATGCTTAATTTTCTTCTTTCTGCGCTCTCCAGATAAACTTAACTTCCTTCTCTCTGCAAACTGTCTTGATGGTTTGTATAGTTTTTCTTAGATTATTATTGATCTCTTGTATTTCATCCTCTCTTTATAATATTCAAAGAATGGTGATATAAAGAAAGTTGCAAGGAAACATGTTCTTCTAGATGAAACCCTATAGATACTTTTCATCTACATAAACGTAAAAAAATATTGAAGACAACAAATAAGGTCCCTAGAATAGAGTTTACATTTTTGTTGCCTATTTTTGTTTTCATTTAGTACAAGTTGTTTTCTATTTAATTTTCCCTCAACTTGCTCTTCAAATAAGATGTGACGTGCAAATTTTTGGTGGTATAAAATAAATGCTAATGAATATCTTTAAATACTAGTAACACAGCACCAAATTTTGCAAAACTATTACTTTTGAAATAAGATGTGACGTGCAAATTTTTGATGGTATAAAATAAATGCTAATGAATACCTTTAAATACTAGTAACACAGCACCAACTTTTGCAAAACTATTACTTAGTCAAATGGTGATAGAAAAATAAAAGGGGGTCATTTGGTCAAAACATAATGTTAAAAGGGATTGGATCAAGTTCATGAGTAAGGGATCTACCACAAGGCTAAACAAATGATCCTAAATGGAATAGCCATGTCAAGTAGATAACTCCTAATTTTTGCATTTGTAAATTATTTACAAAATTTTGGCATGTATCAATGAAAGATTATTTCAAACTTAATATCATGTATGTATATATGTGTAAAGACATGTATGTGTATGTATGTATGTATGTATGTATGTGCATGTATACATACACATTTACATACATATATGTATACATACATAAATATAAATATACATACATACATACATACATACATATGTATGTACACATATAACCTTTTTTTGTAAAGATTACTCTAAGACATTAATTAATATGAATTTTCATATCATTATGATTTCATTTAGTTGTGAAAGTTCTACTAGATATTTAATTTGTATCTAATGGAATCCTTAAATGTGTCTTGAATGAGAAAGGGTAGAATACAATGTATAAGGGAGACATATACATGTCAATAATGTCATAATAATGAATTGAATTTATTTTATTTTACATCCCAAGATTTCAACATACAATTTAACATTAATAAAATAAATATTCACCCAAAACATGATTATATCATAATATATTTCAATCTAAACATACCTATCTATCAAATTCTATGCTTCATCAAGCTAACGCCATCTCAAGTGAGGTGTGGAGAAATTCCCAATGATAATAATAAATAATTTGCTTCTAAGGTTTTCATTTTAAACATATATAGGGTGTATTAGATAACATAAATAATACGACTTTATTACCGCACAATAATTACAAAAGGTTGCATAGACCCTACTTACAAATATTCTAATTATTAGTTAACCAAATTCACATCATTATTACAAGTTGGTGGGCACTTCCTAATATGGAAGGCTCACACTCCATTATAAAAAATTACAATCATTTTAAGATCATTATTAATTCCTTCCATGTAGAGAACTATAGTAGAGGTTTGTTATTTTAAATAGTGATTGATTTGTATTCATACAGCCAATCAAATTTGCATATTTTCTTGTTCAAATTTCTTTCCAAATCTATATTAGAGATAACTTTCTCAAACTTGAACAATTTAAAATAAAAAATTAATTGTATCTAGTTTCGATTGGATGTTAGCTTTTACAAACAGATTTCAAATCCTCAATGTAAATTTCAAGAGGAGAGAACGAATGAATACCCAAGCAAGCGGCAAAATATAGGTCTTGAAGTATTCGTTCCTAGACTCCCCAGTCTTCTCTACTACTATTTCCCTCCATATGTTTCTCTAGTGTTGTAGGAGGAAAAGATTACCTCACGATTCCAGAGGAGGTAGGCTGGAGAATAAGTTTTGAAGCCTAGAAACAGTTGTCGACTAAGGAGATCAATGCTTTGCATGTGGTGAGAGGTGACTAGTCTCAGTGAGCTCTAGGGATAAAAGAGGAGGAAAGATTTCCAAGTTTTTTATTTTAATCAGCAAGCATGGTGTGATGATCATATTTTGTCATTAGTATGCAAAGGAAACAATTTTTGAACCATCGGTATATGATCACAGAAAGACAAGATTATATTGAGCAGCTAACATAGTAAACCGACAAAACAGGATACAATGTAAACTGACGACACAACCTACAGAGTAAACTGAAATAGAAGTCAACAGTGTAAACCGATAGACAAGTTCACTGAGGAACCTGACAGATAAGTTAATAGTTAATATCGATAGGCAGACTAAAGAGCAACTTGAGCACTAGTCTACCAAGAGACAACTTTATTTCAAGAAATATGGATCTAAGTTACACGTCAAATAAAACACTTAAGTTTTATATTTAGCTTAAAGCTTAGCTTTAAATCTATTTCTTGAGGGACAAGTAAAGTAATTGTAATTGTTTTAATCTGTCTAACTAGTTGAAAACATGCAAACTAGGAGATCAAGGTCAAGTTCTAAACCTTTGATCATAGAGTTATCATTATAAAGCATGAAACTTATTTAGGTCAAATTCATTGTATAAATAAATGTGTAATCAATCATAACAAGAGTATGTGATGATGATTATAGCCACAAAGACATCTATGGATCAGATACAAAGTTTCATATAGAAGGAAAAAAAAAGATGAAATCAGTTACAAAGAACAAGATTCAAGGCTACCGAGAAGAACAAAGGTATTAATCAATCACAATAGGTGATACATCATATTGTAAACTTTAATGGATCTGTACTCAGAAATTCAAGATTGCATATACTCAGGTCAATAAGTATTTTTTACTACATTCTAATAAGTGTAGCAAATAGAAGAAATCCTTTGAGAAGGTGGATTTAACAATCCTTTTGTAAATATCTTAACCGAGTGCAAACTAAACAATGTTGCTAAATCTCTTGAAAGAGTAGACCTTAATCAGTCTAAGCATGTTACTCATAACAGGATAAGATCATCAGAAGTGATCAAACTTGTAAGCCTTAACTGACCCATTCCATTCTGCAGATAGTGAAGTTTTGTGGCTTTTATCCCCACCGCAGTTTTTACCTTCTAACAGGGGTTTTCTACATTACCAAATCTTGTGTCATGTGTCATTACATTTCATGAATGTTTCTATGAATGTTAAATATGCAAATTATGTTTATGAATTGATATTAAATGCATAGAGATAGAATAGCACATATGGTCGATAATGCAAGGAATGATTACCAAAGGATTAAGGTTAATTGATAAAAAGTTTTAAGGGTACTGATTCACCCCTCCCCTCTTAGTACACACCATTCCATTATTCCAATAATTGGTATCAGAGCTAGATCTCTTATTTGGAAAAGTTTAAATCGCTTGAGAGAAAAGATCATGCAATGGAAAGGTATAAGCTAGAAAAGAGTATTGAGAATCAGAAGTTAGAGATACAGATCTTACATGAGAAATACAGAGAAGCTAGAATCAAGATGAGAGAGCTTACTAGATGAAATAAATGTTATGACATCTCGCTGTAATGAAATAGACTATCATGAAGAAGAGATACCTGATTTATTTGAATCAACAGGATCTACATCTTGAAATACATTAGACACATCTAAATGAAGCATTACAAGTGTGAATGAAATCAATCAACATCTAGATGGACAAGGGAAATCACTACAAATCGGTCAAGAGACATAGATGGTAAGGATGATTGAGGTTATGAATAATTCTAGACAAGATGATAAAGAAAGAACACTAGCTATTGATGATAGGAGGAAGATCACTGAAAAGCTACAAGGGAGAGAATCAGAAATACAAAGACTTACAGAATATCATCACAAGATCACCAATCAGATTATTCTTATGAGTCAAGAGGAAAACCGAATGAACATAGAACTCAATGGGAAATTGGAAGCTATTGGTGGGATAAGAGAAGAAAATGAAAGAATGAAGCATGAAATAAGGATTCAGAAACATCACAATGATATGATCAAGAGAGATGAAGAAAGTACAAAAATAATGGATGACTTTTTGGATGGACAAAGAAGAGTCAACAACAATACCGGTCTGGGGTATGCTGAGCATGGAGAATCAACATACCAAGCTGATCCATAAGATTTCTACACAAATACAAGACCAAGGAAGCAGTCATGCAATCACTGTGGAAAGCCAAACCACACATCAAATGTTTGCAGAAGTAGAATTACAAGTATTCCTAAATCCACATCTTCATTCATAGGAAATTGTTATAACTGTAACAAGAAAGGACTCAAAGCACATGAATGCAGATCTAATGTGAAATAACCAAACAATGCAACCTACATGGAAAAATATTTTTCCACTTGAAAAATGCATGGGCACACATCTCTTGAATGCAGGAAGAAGAAAAGGAAAGTATGGAAGCCTAAAGAACAAGAAAATTCTTATCAACTGAAAAGATTCAGAAATTCATATGTTTGGGATTATAACACATGGGAAAATTGAACATCACATGGTAGATATGGACACATAGCTTAAAAATACATGAGAAAATGGATAAGAGGGTCTAGAAGATGGACTAACCCTGGAATGGAATGCTTACACTGTCATAGCGTCGGTCATCTAAGAAAGGACTGCAGAGACTGAGTAACATAGACAAGAACTTTTGCCAATGGCACTACCATTGAAGATATCATGAAGATGAGAAAAAAAATGTGGAGGAAAGCTGTAAACACTGATGATGCTGGACCAAGAAATCTAATTGGTGATACCTTATCCAATGGATATTGTGATATCACCACCCTCACCTAAGCAGAACAAGTAAGTATGGAAATGCACTATACCAAGTTATACTTTATATTGAAGCTAATTTATACATTGATAAAATGCCAAACTAGCATGAATAAAGATGCAATATGGTATTAATTGTTATGAATTTATGATTGCAATCACATCGGTCAATACATACCAAAAATTGTCAGGGTACATACAAAAGATAAGTTGTTAATGTAAACTGAGTATCGTCAATAATCATGTAAAAGACAATCAATCTTACCCCAATACAGAGCACCATCAGTGAACATGTGAAAGGTCAATTGAGTTGACACTTACCCCAAGCATCACACTCTCATTGAGATTTAAGTTAGCAGGTTCCTCAAGTGGGTTTTTCTCCAAACACCAAGAAGTGGGTAAAGCATTAAATGCACCACTTAGGGCATCATCTATAAAATGGCGATGAAATATCTCATTCAATCACCATGCGATTAAGAGCGAAGAAACAGAGCACAGAGCAAAGAATAATGACCAATTTTTAGAGTGACTCACAAGTAGATTCAGGGCATTTAGATAGATCAACAACAGTTACAATAGGACAAGTGAGTAACTAAAGACTCATCAAGCTCACAGTTTATTTACGGGAAAGCCCTAATTTTTAGAAACCATGGCAACCACATCTCATGTTTCTAAGATCAAGAACACCAAGGATAAAAAGGTTAATCTAATCAAGAACACTACTTGTGAAGAACCTAAATACAAATTCTATCTAGAGGTTGCTTTGCAACTCGACGATGCTAGACCATTTTCAAGCATACCACCTAGGGTTTTTCTAATCAAGGATTTCTAAGCGTATATCCACTACAAAGTTGCAGAAATCAAAGATCTAGAAGTTGAGAAATCTTAAAAGAAGCTTTACACAAACATAACCATCAAGGATGAACATAAACATATAGAGGTGAAAGGGATGACAAATGCCCTAATGTTCCCGAAGGAGTTTAAGACCGAGTGGATCAGGATAGTACTAAGAAGGGTACATGAGTAAAAGATGTAGATGGACAAGCTATAATAGATCACAAGGGATGTGATACATGCTGTGACTGGTTATCCAATAATTGACAAGGCCAAGGAACTTAAACACCCTTCTTGTCCCGAGATTGAGAAGATGATAGGTGCAAAATGGGATGGAAGAGGATTGAGGTAAAGTCCATCAAAGACCTAGAACTAAAATTTGGTGCATGCATATTGGGATGCAAGATATTCCAAGCCAGTAGAATAGCATTGTATGTGGAGCAGTAAACACTGCTCACAAGATTGTGAAGAAGGGTCTATAGTTGGATCTATCTGAGCTTCTACATAAGAAATTGGAGGAGAACATGAGGACCATTAGATCTAGAAAAATATAACTCATGTAAGTTTGGTTCACTCCTCATGTGCATATTTTTCTACTTTCAACACTTCTTCCCATCTATCGGTAATATCAATTGGGACCCTACATAACCAATTACAATTCAAATCAGTGAATTAATCAAGTCGCTAGGTGACAACTTTACAGCAGTTATGGATGCTTATTTCACTGAATTTAAAGATAGAATGTAGAAAAGGGTGAGGATACTAGAACAAATGGCAGATCAATATAAATCTGATATTTGTTTTATGGTGGACACCGATACCACCTTGATCAAACTAGCTATATCGAGGACAATATGGTTAGCTCCACTTGAATATGAGATTAACATAGATCAAGCCACCAATGCTACTGAAGCATTATTAAATGAACCATTAGACAAATCATTACCAAGGATTGGAAGCTATGAAGAGGCTAAGGAAAGAATAAAGACTAGCCTAGTAGTGAATAAAATTGACAAAAAGAATGATAAAATGGTAAAGACACTTAAGAAAAATCTATCGGTAAATGATGAAGAGACAGAACAACAATAAGACACTGAGGGATAATCACCTATAAGTCAAGGTGAACAAGTGAGTGACTCTGAATCAACAAATTCTGATGCACCACCTCCAAATAAGCCAAGAACTACTATTGTATCTAGAATGAGGAGTCAGACAACAAAAGACGCAATTTCATCACAGGTTAAGAAAGGAAAATTGAGGACTTACAAGAGGAAGCCTCAAACTGGGAAAACTTTAGAACCAAAGAGGAGAAGGAGATTAATCCAAAGCAAGGAAGACATTGAACAAGATGAACAACTTGAAAAGAACAAACTTCCTACCATAATTGATGAGGTTTCTACATGAATCATCAAGTTAGGTAGAATATATGATCCTAATATTAGACAATGGCTAACTCTAAATCCCAAGGATCAGAACAAGATAGAAGAAGGCATCATCAAGACAATGTGTATATTCAAATATATACCTATACAGTTTGAAAAGATGATGCCACAAGAACTTCTAGACATATTATTAGTAAGGTGGGCATTTTCACTGAATTCTGAAAGATAGATAAGGGAAAGATCCCTAGTGTCAATTATGCCACCCAAGTCAAAGATGGAATAAATTGATGAAATGATGAAGTTGCACTCAAAGACGTTCTCAGCAAATTGGGAGCCTACAAAGTACTATAGGGAAGCTTAATTGAGCTTGAAAAGGAAAGTGAGGATGCTTGGAAAAAAATACTCAATGTACCTAAAGAGGATACAAGCCCTAATAGAGAATTAGTACTTACTGAGAAACCTCACAATGAAGAAAAAGAGGCTACACCAAGCCTTGAACACATCTTTATAAATGACACTCAGGATGAAAATCCAGTTGAATTGAAGACAAAAGCTAGTAAAGCAATGGATGACATACCTCAAATTTTACATTCATTAAAGGACACAAATGATGTAAAAAACCAAGATGTGACAATCATAGATATCACAGAATATCCTGACAATGAAGTAAAGGTAGATGAAGTTGTCACTGTTACCTCCGAGCAGAGCAAGGAACAGGAAAAATCAATGGATGTTGCACAGGTTAACATATTGAGACAAATTCCATTATTGATATAGGCTATCAATATCATCTCAAAGAAGGAGAAGTCACCTGAGCATGATGCAAGCATACCCAAGGATAAGGGTGAAGAAGAGAAGAAAAACACAACTGATGAATAGAATGTAATAGATGGAGAGAAGAAAGATGTAGGTGAAGAAAAAGGTGATGCCACGCTAAAGGATACAGAAGGTGAAGCTACAAATAATGCTAAGGTTGATATGGAGATGTCCAATACCAACCAATAGGTAAATACTAAGCAATAGCTAAAAGTAACTACATCACCGAAGCCTTCACCAAGTATATCAGACCAAGCAAAGGAACTTTCTATGGTACTACATACATCTGCCTCCACAACAATTTCAAACAAAAAGAAGAAGAATAAAAATTGAGTCACCTTATCTATGAGAAAATTATAATACCAGACTATGATCCTAAGACATAGGATCGAGAGTCACTTAAAAATTATGCAAAACTTTTTAAAAGAAAATCTATCCAAGATAATCTCAAAAAGGAGACCAAGGACACACAGGTACTAGAGACAACCAAGGAAATACTTTTGTAGATTGTACCTAATTGTATAGTCCAAAAATGGAAGCACTTAATTTTGGACTGGTTTAGCCCTTTGAGTAAGTGGTTTGGGGTCATGTCTAGTGCCTTGAATGGGTCTCTGACTTGGATCTATCTTTTCCCCATGTTTTGTCCCATTTTCCACTTCTCTCTGGCTTGTTTCTAGCACCCTGATATGCAAATATGAGTTTCTTGACCTCAGGGTCAAGGTAGACCTTCTGGGTCAAGGTCTACCTCAACCTTGACCTAGGTCAAGGTCAACCATGACCATGAATTAGGTTAGAGTCAACCTCAACCCTGACCCAAGGTCCATTTTTCAAGTTTCTGAGGTTTTTGGATGTCGGGCTTTGGAAAGATTTAATTCTCGCTTCCGGGTCGGTTGTTTTGGTCTTCGAGGCAATGAATCTTAAAATTATATATAATATAGGTCCACTTATAAGGGTATAGGTCTAATTGGAGTT
Organism: Thuja plicata; assembly: GCA_018584345.1. NCBI lineage: Eukaryota > Viridiplantae > Streptophyta > Pinopsida > Cupressales > Cupressaceae > Thuja > Thuja plicata. Next base: position 1,716,073 of record MU228484.1, read on the forward strand.
TAATTCTCCTATGTAGGCCTCTCTAGAAGATTTTTCCCTAGATTGGTATATAAGGAACCCCTCTCCTCTCATTTTCAAAAGGACTTGAACAACTATCTAACCAAGAAGGAGAACTATCAAAGACGCAATAAGCAAGTTCATTCATCCAAATTCTATGCATGATATATTGAAGAAATCATCTATTCTCAAGAATTCAAGCATTCAAAGACATGCAAGCATTCAATTCATCAAGGAGATCCATTAATAGAAATTGAAGGATTCAAGCTCTATGGAGCCCTCTTGTTCAAGATTTCTCTATCCACATCCATGCAAGCCTCTTCTTATTCCAAGATTCATTCAAGATTGGTGTTGAAGATCTAAAAGAAATTGATTTGAGATATCCTACTTCCTACATTCTACATTCATTTTGTGCATACATACTTGTGGATCCAAGGATTTGAATCCTCCACAAGGGTTTCTATGCAAGCAAAGTGAATTCATTTATTTACTTTATTTATTTATGCAATTTCAATTATACTTTAATCTTAATTCTAAAACCAGAGTTTGACTAAGGCAAACCCCTTCCCCCAACAAACAAAACCATTTTTATTGTAGGTACAGATACATGATAGAAAATCTAAGAGCATTTTCATATACCCTTTTCAACCCACTTTCAGGCTTCATGAACAAAATTTTTGTCAGAGAATTCTAGGTTGAGGTCAACATTTTAGGGTACAATTTCATCCCCACAAAGAGTTCAACGTCAACCTGACTCAGAAAAGGAAAATATTTTTGGGTTTTGTCTGTCTCTATGTTTTTGTTCCAGATCCGAATGCAAAATTTCCCGAAACTCAACAGAGATAAAAAAAATAGGCTTTTCTAGATCTGCTATATTTCAAGATTATCACTTATCTTCAATTCATTTAAATTAAGCTTTCAATCAAATCCATTATACTCTTCATCTATTATTCAGGATTGTAAGGATTTCTTCTTTCTTCTTATTTCTGAGTGATTGATGCATTTGTGCATTAACCATTTTCTTATGGTGGATCAAAGTGGATCTTTCATTTGTGAAATTTGGGGTTAGGAAGAGAATCTTATCTTCCCCTTAATATCTTTTCCAAACCATCAAAAAACATAAACATTTTATCATTTACATTACATGATACTCACATGATTTTATCCCCTACATTTTGATGAACCCGCGATAGACAACTCTTTCTTTTTGGTGTTAGGTTTACATTTCATGTTAGATCTTGCATGCATATTAGCCTTCTTTTGTGTTCTTGCATTTACATTGCATTGGTGTATGAGCTTTACAACCTCTAGTCCTACCTATAATATCCATGTTAGAACAAGTCACAAACTTATGGGTTCCTTTGATCCTAAGTCTTCCTCTCCTTTCCATAGGATTCCATATGAAAATTTGATCACTCATGATTCCAATCCTTCTAAAAATCATAACTCTTCTCGCTCATCTCATGATGATGATGCTTTAAGGGTTCCTTCTGAACAAGTCCAAAAAATGTCAACTGAATTTGATAAAATGGGAAATTGGCTTATTGAATAAAACCATAATCAAGATTCTATTCAAGCTATAGAGGATATTCATAAAGTATTTCATGATACTGATCAAGGTGTTAATCTCTTGCATGGTATCAATCATCTTGTGCATTTAAATGTTAAACCTTTAGCTCAAGAGGCTCAAGATTTAGGATTTACTCCTCATTTCACTAGTGTGGAAACTTTTTACATTCCTTTACCTAGAAATCCTACTTATACTCCTCCTTTAGTGACTACATCTCTTAAATTTTCCTATCCTTTAGCTTAAAATCTTCCACTTCCATCTCTTCTTGTGAGTGTTCCACCGGTGTCTTTACCTACCTCACAGCCTTCTTACCAAAATGGTCCTTTTACATATTCTAATCCTCTTCCAACTATGGTTCCAATTGTTCCACCAGTTGTGTCTTCTATTCCTGCTACTTCCTACACTTTTCCTAGTGTTCGTAATGTTTCTATGCCTCCTATTTCTTCTAATAATTCCACCATCATTAATTTGGCTCAAATTGTGTCTTGTTTACAACAGTAACTTGCATCCTTAACTCAATCCAAGTTTAGTATTCCTACATGTGACATGGGTAGTCCTTTATCCCTAGACATTATTTGTGCTCATGTCCCTCAACAAGCCGATATGCCTTATCTTGAGAATTACAATGGTAAGGGAGATCATGTCACTCATGTTAAAACATTTCAAATCCTTTGTAGTGACTATGCTCATGACCATAGGATTATAGCCAAGTTGTTTTATAGAACCTTTCATGATAAGGCCTTGCAATGGTATTGTTCCTTGCCTCCTTACTCTATTGATTCTTTTCCAAAACTCACTAATACCATTATAAAACAATTCCAAAATAATATTGTTCCACAAGTGTCCTGAACTGATTTGATACATTGTAAACATAATACTAAACAAAAATTGACTAAATTTGTTGGTATATTTAAGCATTTGTATGCTCTGTTTTCTTATCTTGTTCCTGATATTGATATTTAGTATATGTTTATTTCAAATTTGCAAAAGGATATTAGAGATAAGATTCTTCTTACTGAATTTACCTCTTTTCAACAACCTTGCGTGGCACTTCATCATTATCAATTACAAGTGATTCATTTTGAGAGAAACACTCCAATGGCTCATGCTCCAGTTGATAAGAGTGACACTTCTCCTAATCCCAACAAGTTTCAAAAGCCTAACGACTATTTCAATCAATAAACAATAAAATGCAGTTGCTAATCAAGTTGTTGTTGCATCCCACAATGCCACTTCTATATCCACTTATTTTCATTTAAATCATACATTTTTTCCTCTTTCTAAATCTTTACATTCTATTATGAGTAATTTTTTCACTGCTAATATCATTACTTTGCCTCCTATTCAACCTCTTCTTCCTACTTTGATGGTATCAAAATCCTTTGATGCCAAAGCCTTTTGTCAATACCATCGTCAGAATGGCCATGATACTGAGAAGTGTTATTCTCTAAAACATAAGGTTTACTATTTAATTGATTCTAATGCTTTATCTATTGATAATTTTGATGGTAGTTGGAATAAATTTGTCTCTCCTCCTAATCAAACCCTCCAAATCTATACAAATCCTTTGCCTACACATGATACTAATACTATTATTCAACCATCTTCTGTGGATATTATTTATGATTCAAAGATGGATGATCTCAATCATAATTTTAACCATGTGGAGCATGTTTTTTTGTCTCAACCTGTCTCTCCGCCCCAGCCTCAATCTCAACCTCCTATTCAAGTTCCTCAATCTCAATCTCAACTTCAAGTTCCACCTCAACCTAAACTGAAACCTCACTCTAAACCTTCAAAGCAACCTAAGGATAAAAGACCTCGGGAACTCTCGATCACCTTTGATGATTCTAAGACCATTAAGGCTCCTGATGGTCCCCTCTACATTTATTCTAGGATTTCTAAGATACCTACGCATGCTTGTCTTGTTGATCCTATGTCCTTAGTCAATTTCATCACTGAAGAAAACCTTTTTATGAATAACTTACAATGTGATTATTATGATACATCTGATGTGTGGATCCAACGTTGTAATGGTTTTCTCTATCTATCATTTGGTTCTATTACCTTACCTATTGAACTTTGTGGTAAAGTTGTCGACACTACTTTCATTGTTGTCCCTATTTCTGATCAATTTCAAGTTAAGCTTGGTTTACCTTGGTTGACTGTCATTCGTATCATTGCTTCTCCTATCGACAAGTGTATTAAGTTAATTCATGAAGAGGTGCAGATGATTAATCATAGTTTATATCAACCTTCTAGGGCTAGGTATTGTGCTACCCTTGACTTCTTTTGGCCTTCATTACCTAATTCATGTCCTTCTCAACCCGATAACCTTTTTCTCTCACATCAAGCCTATAATCATCACAAGATTATTTAGTTAAGCATGCCTAATATGGATCTTAACCATTGTCTTTTGCCTATGCCTTCCATACCTCCTTTATCCATTGCTTCTAGTTCTATTAATCAAGCTCCTAGTATTGCTTCTCAGCCTACTGAGAGTCCTACTAATCCTCCTATAGATCTTGAGAAGGAACTGGTTGTTGTTCCTCCTAGTTCTCAACATATTTCAAACAAGATAAAACTTAACAAATCTGCCAATGAACGTCGTAAGAAGCGTCAAGCTCACACTAGGTCCTGTGCCTCTATTCTTTGAAATTCTTTACCTTCTTTTGACCAACCTATTCCTGATGTGTTGGAGGAATTTAATGTTCCTAATGATGTTAAGATTAATGGTTATGATGATTCTACTCACATCTTAGATTCTATTTTGATTAATCTTGATGAAGAAGATACTCTTGATGGTCCTATTGATGATAATGATGAATATGAGACTATTGATCTTGATGTTGATTTACCTCATATGCTTTCCACATAATTGATAGTTATACCTAATATCAAACATTGTAATTCTCAAGAGGATCCTTCTTTGGAACTGGCTATTATTCCTACTGTGTTGGATATAGTCCCTCTTGCGAGTTTCCCACCTTCCCTGATTGATATAGACCGAGATGGGGAGAGTAGGCAATGTGCTTGATTGGCTTGTCCTTCTTGGTATCCTTTTATGTTTTTGCCTATTGTATTTTTCTTCTCCCTTAATGTATTTTCTAAATGTTTGTTAGATTCTTTGATACGACCCATGTTAATTTGTTGGTGCAAGGTGATAAAGGAATCGAACCTGTTGTACAATTCTTCTATATGTATCTCTATTCTTCTATATATTGTTTCATGTTATGTTGTACCTATTCTATTTGGAGAAAAGCCCAAAAATGTATAAAATAGACACCTAGGGTTTCAAAATACCCCTTACTCCCATACAATCTATGGCTCTAAGTTAAAGAGTTCCTAAAACCCACAAAGACAAGACTAGATCTTCTATCCAATCTTCAACACCCTTAAGAGAACAATATGACACAACTAGAATCAACTAAACCAAAGATTGAAAAGGGTTATATCAATTCTATACATAAATTTTATATGTAATGAAACACAAATTCCACACAAAGGTATCTCTAAGGCTCAAGTTAGACACCTAAGCCTATATCAGGATACAAGGAGAAAATATGGATTCTTGAAGGCAACTTACTTGGAACTCCACCATAGAAATTCTTGACCAACCTAAAACTCTTCAATCCATCCACCAACAACAGCCTCCAAGCTAGGACTCTTGACCAATCCCCTAAGTCCTTCTGTCCTCAATTCTCTCCTAGGCCTAATAGGGCTAATAGGCCACTTTTACAAAGAAAGTACTTGAATCTCAATTAAATTTCCAATCCCTCCTATTGGGAAACTTTTGAAATCATACAAAACTTCTAAATCCAAGGATTTAGAATTTCATTTCACCCCTAGCCCGAGTTGTTCCTTAAAAACCCAATTCTAGACAGTCACATATAGATGCCTATCCAGAGGGTTTAATTTTTTCTCCTCCATCGACTGTGTCCTGATCTAAGACCTCAAAATTATTAAATTAAATCCTCCCTACTTTCTCTCCACCAAGGCTTAGAATTTTTCCATGGTGGAGTCTCTGGGAAAGAGGGATTTTGTCTTAAAACCCTAGTTAGGGCCTTCCTGTGACCTGTGAGCAATAAAAAATGGATAAATTTTGATCGCCTATAGTTCAAACCTTCAAACCACTTGGAAAATTAAACTAAGACACTGGATCAACTTTTCTAATCATTTAGTGGTGCATTTGGATGTGTACAGATCTATACCACTCTGAAAAATAGTTAGAATTACAGAGAAACAATTGAATTTTATTGATTTCAATGCCAAAAATTTACAATCAATTCACTCCAACAATGGAGTAAGATTTTCAAACCTTTTCATACATTTCCCAAGTAGTTCCAACCAAAAAAAAATGGTTTTGAACGTTGGGATTCAAAAGTTGCATTATGCAACATTGACAACATTGACAACTTTTTACAAAAGATGTCTATTGTGACTAAACTTGCAAAGTTTTGTTTTTTGACTCCATAGGGGACCTTAGAAGGATTAAAATAAAATTCCTACCCTTCCTTAGGTTCCCTAGACTATTCTACCTTAACTTTCCCAATTTTTTTCAAAATGCCTAAGGTAGACAACTAGGTTTATAACATCCCCTAGTGTCTCCTTTCCTTACAAATAGGACTTTATGATTGAAATTGGATCCTAGATCCAATCACTATCCTAACCCTTTATGTTTGGATCCACTCATGTTCTTGCAATGGATTAACTTGAGGGTGCTCATGCACCATACTCCCAGGGTGCATTGATCTCAAGTCCTCTTGAGATGAGGTCTTCTAGGCTGGAGCCATGCTTCTAAATTTCTTTCTCATCCATCCATACAGATTCTTCCTTAGGCCTACCTTTCCATTTGACCATATATTTCTTGTAAACATTTTTTTTTTTTTTTGATGATATTTGTGTCCAAGATCTTCTCAAGCTCCTTTGGTACATGAGGGGGTATCCCTGCAACATCTTCTTCAAGCTCTTCAACCTATACTTCAAAACCTACAATCACATCACCTTTATATGGGGTTAGATCAAAAATATTGAATATAGGGGAAATACCAAGGTCTGAGGGCATTTCAATCTCATATGCATTCAACCCACGCTTCTTCAGCACTAGACATAGTCCTACTTTCTTCATGAGTAGGTTAGTGTTCTTTCCCTTAGGAAATCCTCCTTCTTCAAATATGCCCACACTAAGTCTCCAACCTAGAATGGGGCATCTCTCCTATGTCTATCTTTGGATTGCTTATACTTGGCTGCACTCTTTTCAAGTGTCAATCTCACTGAGTCATGAATTTATTTAATACTCTCTGCAAACTCTTCTCCATGAGCATTGACTGGAGTATTTTGTGGAAATTCTCTAAGTTCCAAGATGCCTCTTAGAATTCTCCCATATACAATCTAAAAGGGACTCTTCCCTATGCTCCTATTGACTGAGTCATTGAAAGCAAACTTTGCTTGGGGTAGCAGTGCATCCCGCTTGTCTCCATATTATTTTGTCAAGCATCTAAGCAGATTGCCAAGTGATTTATTTACAACTTCTATCTTCCCATCTATTTGTAGATGGTAGGAAGAACGAAAGCTTATATTGGTCCCTAAACTCTTCAATAAGGTCCTCCAAAAGTGATCAACAAACTTTACATCTCTATTAGAGATAATGGTTTGAGGTAATCCATGTATTCTCACAATTTCTTTAAAGAACAAACTTGCAATTGATGATGCGTAATTGGTACTTTTACAAGGGATAAAGTGGGGCATTTTACTAAATCTATCCACTACAACATAAATACTATCATATCCCTTTTGTGTCCTAGGAAATCCCATCACAAAATCCATGCTGCAACTCTCCCAAGGCCTTGTAGGAATAGGTAGCGGTTGGTATAGTCCTGCATTAGTGGATGTACCCTTGTCTCTTTGACATATTGTACATGTCTCTACAATCTTCCTTACTTCAGTCTGAAGCTTAGGCCAATAATAGAACCTTATCACCTATTCCAATGTCTTGTCCAAGCCATAATGTCCCCCCATGTTGCCTGCATGTTTTTCTCTAATGATGTTCTCCCTCATTGAACATTTCAGAATGCACAACTGGTGTCCTTTGAACAAAAGGCCATTTTGAATTAAATAATCTACATACTCAACATGATAAGCCTCATAAAAGTTAGAACACACCTTATAAATATCATTGAAATCATCATCATTTTTGTACATGTCCTTTAATGAATCAATCCCTACACTTTAAAGTTGGATTTGTTGCCCAACTAGATTCCTCCTGCTCAATGCATATGCTACCTTATTGGAAACTCCTTTCTTCTGTTTGATTGAAAATTTGTAGGCTTGTATTGATTCCACCCACTTCATGTGTTTGTGGCTTAGTCTCTCTTGGCTATTCAAGAAACTCAAAGCTTGGTTGTTTGTGAAGACAACAAATTCTTTTGGAAGGAGGTAGTGACTCCATGTCTTCAATGATTCGACTAAGGCATATAGTTATAAGTCATAAGAGGAGTAATTCCTCTTTTCTTCATTCAATTTCTCACTGAAAAAGGCTACAGGCCTTCCCTCTTGGCTCAAGACAACACCTATAGCCAGATTTGAAGCATCACATTCAAAAGTTAATATATTTTGAAAATTAGGGAAAACTAGGATGGGTTTCTCCATTAAATTTTTCTTTAGAATTTGGAATGCTTCTTTTGCATCCTTTTTCCACACAAACTTACACCTTTTGCAACCCTTAATGGTATCAAGGATAGGAGCACACAACTGACTAAAAATTATAATGAACTTTCTATAGAAGGAAGCAAGTCCATGAAAGATTCTAACCTCAGTCATTGTCCTAGGAGAAGGCCAATTCAAGATGGCTAATACCTTCTCAGGTTCCATTTTGATGTTCCCTCCTTAAATCATAGATCCCAAGTAAACAAGTTCTTCCTCCATAAAAACACACTTTTCCAAATTTATGAAAAGTTGTTCTTCATGTAGCCTCTTCAAAACCAAGTTAAGGTGTTCTAAGTGTTTTTCCTTATTCTTACAGAAGATAAGGATTTCATCAAGCTATACTATGAAAAATTTTCCAAGGAATGGTTTGAGCACCTCATTTATGAGCCTCCTGAATGTGCTCAGAGAATTTGATAGGCCAAAGGGTATCACCCTCCACTCATAGAATCCTTCATTGGTTTTAAATGCATTCTTCCACTCATCACAAGCCCTAATCCTTATTTGGTGGTAGACACTCTTCAAATCCACCTTATAATATCATCCTGAACCCCCTAAGTGATCCAATAGATCCTCTATCCTAGGCATTAGAAATCTATACCTAATTGTGATTCTATTTATTGCCCTACAATGAGTGCACAATCTCTGTGTTCCTTCCTTTTTAGGGTCTAAAAGAGAAGGTATTGCACAACGACTGGGACTCTTAGTGATTAAACCCTTATCTAAGAGTTCTTGAATCTTATTTTCCATCTCCTTATTCTCCTCTAGAGTTAACTTATAAGCTTCTTTGTTGGGCAAGGTTGCTTCTGGGATCAATTCTATGTTATGACTTATGTCTCTGATTGGGGGCAAATCATTTGGTAAGTCTTTTGTGACAATGTCCTTATACTAGTCAAGTAGGTCTGCAACTTCCTTAGGGAATAATCTTCTCAAGGGTTTTATCTCTTTCTCAACCTTCTACGGTTTTTCATCCTTAGGTAAAATGACTAGGGCATAGAAAGGATTCTTTTCCTCTTTAAAAGTTTTTAAAAATTCTTTTTCACCAACAAACAAAAATTTAGAATTTTTTTGGTCTTTTGCAGAATCATACAGTGGTAAGAATGTTACCTTTTCACCTTTGTATTTTATTGTCTATGTGTTCAAAATTTCATCATGTTGAGCCTCAACATCATATTGCCAAGGTCTCCCAAGTAGCAAGTGGCAGGCATCCATTGGAACAATGTCACAGAGAACTTTGTCTTTGTACTTCCAAAGTTGGAATTCTACCCAAGATGGCTCCTCTATGATAGTTTTTTTCTTCTTCATGATCCATGACACCTTGTAAGGGTTTGGATGGGGCACCCTCCTCAACATTAGTTTATTTACTGCTTCTTCTAACACCAATTTTTCTGTAGAGTCACTGTCAATTACCATCTTGCAAACTTTGTCTCCCACTTTGCAAGTGGTCCTAAATACAATCTACCTCTGAGGGGGTTCTTGAGTGCTTGGAGCCTTCAACAATTTCCTTCTCATTGTGAGCACTTCTCCTTCCTTAGGTGGTGCATAAGAACCATGTGAATTGTCTCCTTGGTTCTCTTCTTCTCTAACCATGTTTTCCCTTTTCTCTTCCTTATTGATTTCCTTTTCTGGACACTTGTATGCTAAGTGCCCTAGTTGGTTACATCTATAACACCTTGGAGGTCCTAAAATTATCCCTCCAAAACTTCCCCTTGAATCTCCTCTTCTTCCTCTATAAGAACCTCTAGAAGTGCTTTCTCAAAAAGAGTTCTCTTCACTACCCTCTCTATGACTGGTTTCTCCAAAATTTATAGGAGATTTCCCTCTGCCACTACTTGTTCCTCTTCCTCTACTGCTAAATTCTCTCTAGCCTCTCCCTCTTCCACTTTTCTCTTGCCTCCTCTTGAGTTTTTCCTCAACTTTCAGTGCTAATTGATAGCACTTTTGGACATTAGTAAGGGAACAGAAACTTAGTTCATCTTGGATGTTTATCCTCAACCCTTGCATATATCTATCAAGTTTGACACTCTCTGGTTCCACTAACTTAGATTTCATGGAAATATTATGGAATTATTCAGTATAACTTGAGATATTTGTCTCCTTCTATCTTACACTTTGTCTCTTCTTATGAAGTTGAACTTCATAGTCTTCCGGCACATAGGCTTCCTTCACCAAGGTCACCATCTTCTTCTGAGTGATTTCTAGATTCTTTTCCATCTTCACCCTTTCTTCTTGAGTGAAGTTCCACCAAGTTATGTTAGATCCCTTAAAATTTAACTTTTCTATCCTAACCTTCTAATTCTCTAGTATCTCCTCACACTCAAAGAAACTAGTGAGTGCATTAATACAATCCATTACTTCCTCTAGATCCATCTTCCCATTATAGATAGGTAGATCAAGTTTAGTATCCATGGTCCTTCTTTTGATGGATTTCAAAGTCTTCAAGAGTAGCCTATCTTTTGTAGGGACCTATTATTCATCCTCCTACCAATGGGTCTCTTCATCACTCTCCTCTTCAATTCCAGATTTTCCACTACCCCCTCTTGACTTGTTCCTTGAGTCTCTCCATTTCCTGTCTCATCAACTTCCTCTTCACATCATGTTCCTTCACTACTCTCAGTAGTTTTGCATTTGACATCCTATTAGGAAGTTCACTTTCTTCACCACCATCCACCATGATTGAAACTTGTCTTCTTCCAAAGATCTACTAGTTGCGCAAATAACACTTGGAGCAGAGCCCCAAAATATATCAAATAGACACCTAGGGTTTTACAATACCCCTTACTCCCATACAATCTAGGGCTCTACTAAAGAGTTCCCAAAACCCACAAAGACAAGACTAGATCTTTTATCCAATCTTAAACACCTTTAAGGGCACAATATGACACAACTAGTTCACCAATTAACCCAGGGATGGAACAAGGGTTCTATCAATGTGAGACATAAATTTTAGATGTAATGAAACATAAATCCCACACAAAGTTATCTTTGAGGCTCAAGTTAGACACCTAAGCCTATATAGGGCTATAAGGAGAAAATATGGATCCTTGAAGGCAACTTACTTGGAAATCCACCATAGAAAGTCTTGACCATCCTCAAAATCTTCAATCAATCAACCAACAATACCCTCCAATCTAGGAATATTGACCCATCCCCTAACTCATGTTGTCCTCAATTCTCTCCTAGGCCTAATAGGGCTAATAGGCCACTTTTACAAAGAAAGTACTTAAATCTCAATTCAATTTCAAATCCGTCCAATTGAGAAACTTTTTAGATCACAAAAAACTTATAAATCTAAGGATTTAGACTTCCATTCCACCCCTGGCCTGAGTTGTGCCTTAAAAACCCAATTTTGGACAGTCACATCTAGATGCCTGTCCAAAGGGTTTAATTTTTTCTCCCTCCATCGACTACCTCCTGATATAAGACCTCAAAATTATTAAATTAAATCCTCCCTCCTTTCTCTCCACCAAGGCTTAGAATATTTCCATGGTGGAGTCTCTGGGAAAGAGGGATTTTGTCCCAAAACCCTAGTTAGGGCCTTCCTGTGACCAGTGAGCAATCAAATATTGATAAATTTTGATCCCCTGCACTTAAAAAATTCAAACCACTTGTAAAATTCAACTAAGACACTGGACCAACATTTCCAATCCTTCAATGGTGCATTTGGATCCGTATAGATCTGTACCACTCAGAAAAAAAGTTAGAATTATAGAGAAATAATTGAATTTTACTAATTTCAATGCCAAAACTTTACAATTTATTCACTCCAGCCATGAAGTAAGGATTTCCAACCTTTTCATACATTTCCAAAGTAGTTACAAACAACAAAAATGGTTGTGAACATTGGGATTCAAAAGTTGCAAATTTCTCCAAAAGTTGCATTATGCAACATTCACAACATTGACAACTTTTTACAAAAGGTGTCAATTGTGACTAAACTTGCAAAGTTTTGTGTTTTGACTCCATAGGGGACCTTATAAGGATTAAAATAAAATTACTACCCTTCCTTAGTTTCCCTAGACTATTCTATTCTAATCTACGCAAATTTTTCCAAAATGACTAAGGTAGTTGCAAATTTCTCCAAAAGTTGCATTATGCAACATTCACAACATTGACAACTTTTTACAAAAGGTGTCAATTGTGACTAAACTTGCAAAGTTTTGTGTTTTGACTCCATAGGGGACCTTAGAAGGATTAAAATAAAATTCCTACCCTTCCTTAGTTTCCCTAGACTATTCTAGTCTAATCTACGCAAATTTGTCCAAAATGACTAAGGTAGACAACTAGGTTTATAACATCACCCAGTGTCTCCTTGCCTTACATATAGGACTTTATGATTGACAGTGGATCCTAGATCCAATAACTATCCTAAACCTTTATGTTTGGGTCCATTGATGTTCTTGCAATGGATGAACTTGAGGGTTCTCTTGCACCACTATTGTTGGTAAATGTTTTCCTTGTGTAGTCCGCTTGGATTTGCAAAATAGTAGCACTGATTCTTTTTGGTATCCATGTTGAGGTCTAAAAAGACTCTTCTTCATAAATCTTGTGTTTTATTTCCTCCATTGTGCTTGTAGTTATACTTTCTTTGGGTAATTATGCCAATTCATTTACAATAATATCATATCTATATATACATATTACCTTATGATCATATTGACCCCACGGTAGGTAGATCCCTTCTATGTTATCTATGTGTTTATGTGGTATTTCCCTTGATTTATCTTCTCTTGGGGGAATCTTACAGTGGAAACATAATAAGTGGAGTTTTTTATGTTTCGTTTAAATCCATCGGTCCTATTAAAGTTTTAACAATGACTTTAATATGGGGGCATACGCTCTACTCACCTTTTTGCACATGCACTTTCAAAATATTTTCAAAATTTAAAACTTTTTTCCCTTTATGGATTAGAGACTAATCCTTAAAGCATGGATTTTTACCTTATAGGATCTCTTGATCCCTCCAGTTTTAATTTACAATGTTTTGATCCCTTAAGGATGGAAGGTTTCCTTAAGACTGATCTCTCTATGTTTTATCTTTGCTCTTTTGGAGTATAATATTCCTAAGAGTAAATCCTTGATGGGTTGACTAGTGAGTAGCCACATTCACTAGGTAGTTCAACTCCATCTTTCCAGTTTCACTTTTTCCTTGTGTGATTCACAATGGGAGATAGGTTCTCATTTGGCGAGGTAATCACACCCTCTCTCTTTTTCTCTTTGACTGGTAATATCTCTCTTATTGTGATATTAGGGTTGATAAATACTTAGGTACCTGGGGTCTTGAGGATTCCTTTGTCCCTTTTCATTTCAATAAGATTATCTTTTCTTTATGATCTCCTTTACCAAGAGTTTGCATCGAGTCCAGTATAGTCGTAAAGTGAAATCACTTCCATTTTGGACTATTTTATCCCTCTAAGTAAGTGGTTTGGGTTCATGTAAAGAGCCTTGAATGGGTTTCTGACTTGGATCTAGATTTTCCCCTTGTTCTGCCGCATTTTCCACTTCTCTCTGACCTATTTTTGGCACCCTGATTTGCAAATATGAGTTTCTTGACCTCTGGGTCAAGGTAAACCTTCTGGGTCAAGGTAGACCTTGACCCTGACCTAGGTCAAGGTTGACCATGACCATGACCTAGGTTAGAGTCAACCTCGACCCTGACCCAAGGTCCAATTTTCAAGTTTCCAGGGTTTTCAGATGTTGGGCTTTGGATAGATTTAATTCTCGCTTCTAGGTCGGTTGTTTCACTCTTCGAGGAAATGAATATTGAAATTATATTTAATATAGGTCCACTTATAAGGGTATAGGTGTAATTGGATTTTAATTCTCCTATGTAGGCCTCTCTAAAAGATTGCTCCCTAGATTGGTATGTAAGGAAGCCTTCTCCTCTCATTTACAAAAGGACTTGAACAACTATCTAAGAAAGAAGGAGAACTATCAAAGACGCAATAAGAAAGTTAATTCATCCAAATTCTATGCATGATCTATTGAATAAATCATCTACTCTCAAGCATTCAATCATTCAAATAAATTCAAGCATTCAATTAATCAAGGAGATCCATTGGTAGTCATTGAGGAAGTCAAGCTCTATGGAGCCCTCTTGTTGAAGATTTCTCCATGCACATCCATGCAAGCCTCTTCCTATTCCAAGATCCATTCAAGATTGGAGTTGAATATCTACAAGAAATTGATTTGAGACATCCTAAATTCTACATTCTACATTTATTTTGTGCATACATACTTGTGGATCCAAGGATTTGAATCCTCCACAAGGGTTTATATACAAGCAAGGTGAATTTGTTTATTTACTTGGTTTATTTATGCAATTTCTATTATACATTAAGGTTAATTCTGAAACTGGGGTTTTACCAAGGCAAACCCCTCCCCTCCAACAAAAAAAACCTTTTTTATTGTAGGTACAGGTACAGGACAACAAATCTAAGAGAAGATTCAAATACCCTTTTCCACCAACTTTCAGGATTCGCGAATAGAATTTCTTTCATCAACATTTTTGGGTATGATTTTGCCCCCACAAAGAGGTCAAGGTTGACCTATCTCAAAAAAGAAAAATATTTCTAGATTTTTTCTGTCTTTGCATTTTTGTTCCAGATCTGGTTGCAGAATTTCTTGAAACTGAACATAGACATCAAAAAATAGGCTTTTCCAGATCTGTTATATTTCGAGGTTAGTACTTTTCTTCAATTCATTTCAATTAAGGTTTCAATAAAATCCATTATATACTCTTCATCCATTATTCAGGATTGTAAGGCTTTCTTCTTTCTTCTTATTTTTGATTGATTGATGCATTTTTGCATTAACCATTTTCTTATGGTTGATCAAAGTGGATGTTTCCTTTGTGAAATTTGGGGTTAGGAAGAGAATCTTATCTTCTCCTCAATACCATTTCCAAATCATCACAAAACATAAAAATTTTATCATTTACATTACATGATACTCACATTATTTTATCCCCTACACTAATACCGACATTGATCAAGATGCTCCTATACTTGATCAATTAGAAATTCTTACAAAAACCATCACATCACAGAATTTAGATGCAGAGAAGGAACTAGAAGAATGTGTAGAACAGAAATATCATTACAAATTGACCAAGAAAATCAGCCAAGAAGTGGCAGAGAAAAAGGTAAAACTATCTGAACTAGTCAACACATTAGAACACATTATTTAAGAAGTTATAACCTTAGTTCATAAGTTATGCACTAGAAAGAAATTCACTAAGGAGAGTAGTGAAAAGACTTCAAAGATAGATGCATATCTAAATGCTAGTGCACAAGGTCTTACAACCAATGACATTGAAATCTAGTTTCATTATGACAAGATTATTGAAGCTAAAAGGTTGAGAATTGAGATTTTAGAGGCAGAATCAAAATTTAGAGATGAGGTAATCGAGCTTCAAGGTCCAATTCTACCAAATCTCACATTACTACAACAACATATGAATTCGGAAATAAAATTGATCTCCACCCCAGAGATGTCAGTCGCCGACCGTATCTATGATATGCACGCAAGAATAACATTGGAGCACATGGCCATGGAACACCTTAAGGAGAAGTGGGAGAAAATTATGGAAGACATGTAGATGTCCCATTCCCACATATTTGACAAGTTGTAAGTATTACACCTTTGTCCTTATTATCAAAATGGCGGAAATAATATGTGACAAAGAGAGAAATAACAAAGGGGGAATTGATAAGGTAAAAAGGGGGAAATAATGAAAGGAGGAAATATATGTATAAAGGAAATAATATATACATGGACATATACTATACCAAGGAATACACATAGGGGGAGTCATATTGACAAGGTAAAACATAGGTGTATATACTAAACATTTTAGTTTTTGCACATATCAGTTTTTTATACTAATATCAAAGGGGGAGATTGATGATCATATTTTTCCATTAGTATGCAAATGAAATAGTTTTTGAACCATTGGTACATGATATCCAAAAGAAAGGATTATAGTGTAACCCATCAGAGAAGCTAACATAGTAAACTGACAAAACATGTTACAATATAAACTGATGACACAACCTACTGAGTAACCCGACAGACTAGTCAACATTGTAAACCAACAGACTAGTGCACTAAGGAACCTGATAGACAAGTGTATAGTGAACACTGATAGGAAGACTAAAGAGTAACCTGAGCACTAGTCTACCAAGAAATAGTTTTATTCCAAGAAATGTGGATCTGAGTTACACATCAAATAAAATACTTAATTTTTTATTTTTATTCCATTTCTTGAGGGACAAGTAAAGTAATTGTAATTTTTTTAATCAGTCTTACTGTTTGAAAACATGAAAACTAGGAGATCAAGGTCAAGTTGTAAACCTTTGATCATAGAGTTATCATTGTAAAGCATGAAACTTATTTAGGTCAAATTCATTGTATAAATAGATGTGTAATCAATCAGTACAAGAGTATGTGATGATGATTGTAGCTACAGAAATATCTATGGATCAAATACAAAGTTTCATGTAGAAGGACAACAAAAGATGAAATCGGTTACAATGAAAAAGATTCAAGGCTACCAAGTAAAACAAGGGTATTAATCAATCACAATAGGTAATATATCATATTGTAAACGTTAATGGATATGTACTCAGTAATTCAGGATTTCATATACTCAGGTCAATAAGTATTTTTTTACTACATTCTAACAAGTGTAGAAAATAGAAGGAATCCTTTGAGAAGGTGGATTTAACAATCCTTTTGTAAATCTCTTAACTAAGTGCACACTAAAAAGTGTTTCTAAATCTCTTAACAGAGTAGACCTTAATCAACCTAAACATGTTACTCCTAATAGGGTAAGATCATAAGAAGTGATCAAACTTGTAAGCCTTAACCGGCCCCTTCCATTTTGTAGATAGTGAAGTTTTGTGGGTTTCATCCCCACCGCATTTTTTACCTTCTAACAGGGGTTGTCGGCATTACCAAATCTTGTGTCATGTGTCATTACATTTCATGAATGTTTCTATGAATGTTTCTATGAATGTTAAACATGCAAATTAATTTTATGAATTGATATTACATGCATAAAGATAGAATAACACATATGGTTGGTAATGCAAGGAATTGATTGCCAAAGGATTAAGGTTAATTAATAAAAAAATTTAAGGGTACTGATTCACCCCTCCCCTCTTAGTACACACCATTCCATTATTCAAACATGGTGGTGGGAAGATCTGTATTATAAGTTTTCTTAAATCTGTGCTATAATTTTCCTTTCCCATGATTGTGCAATATGTCTTTCCAAAACCAATGTAAGCCCTATGATAGAGCTGGAAAATCACTGGGAGAAATTTCCATTAGACACAGGGCTTCCAATAGACTCTTCAACTATCGAAAAAGAAGAAGCATATTCCTGGGGGGTTTCTCCTTGACAAAGACTATATTATAGTATGTTTTTTGGGAGTCTAAATATCCTTATCACCCTACAAACAGGGCTTATTGATCATTTTCCCCTAACTTTTTCCCCCAATATCTATGGGTTAGCAGACCATAGATCCCACTAAGATGGATGTTCATGTCATTAGGGACCATCCCAGTTAGATCATAGAAAAGTGCAAGAATCTCAAGATCTAAGCATATAAAAAGAGTGACATATCACTCTAGACATCTAAACAAGATCTTTCCAACATAGCATCTACAATGAAAGTACCATTTTTTCTTTTACTAATCATTTCAATTTTCTTATTTTCCTTCTTTGCACAGACAGTTGATAGCTAGGGCTTCATTTCATTTGCAAAAAATCCATGGTTTACATTAATAGAATGTGGATTAGTGCATTTTTTTTGGTCATTTCCTTGCTTTGCAGTTGCATTTGGTTGTACATTTCAGCAGTCACTATGGGGTTTTTCCTTAACTAAAATAGGAAAGTTTTGTATTTCAATTTATTACTATTCACAGGCATATCCAAACTGAAGGCTATTTTGGTTTAGTTTGCCTAGTCAGGGAGGAAGTATATACAAGTTTTTGATGGCAGGAAGGGAGTGGTGTTTTGTGTATTATTATTCTTCTACTATTCACTGGGGCTTTGTGTGTACAAAGAAAAGTGGAACTCCCTTGTTTGTGAACAATCATCCCCATGGTCTATAATTTATATTGTAATTTCCTAGAGAATTGCATTGATTTGCTAAATGTTGGAGAGTTTTTATGTTTTATGTGAATGATTTGTTTATGTGTGTGTATGTTTTAAGTTTGGCATACACATTGGGCTAACCTTGAAACCACATTACCAAGAATATAATTGGAAGTGTTTTCTTGTTTAATTTTCCTTAAAAATTAATGTACCCAAAGTTATTTGTCTCTTATTTAGCATTGAAATTAGAATAGAATATGAATATAAGTCAAAGGGAATATAAATTTCAATCAAATTCTAGATAAATAGGAAATATCCTTTTCAGGGGTAGCTATTTGAATGCCTGGGGCAATAGTTTGGTGTTTAAATACATAATTATTAAACATTGAGAAACACTTATCCAACATAATCAAACAAACTCATTTGTCCTGTAAAACCATTTCTAATCTCCCTATTTGGAAAAAATGCCTTGCCTCCACTTGGTAGGAACTATGCTGCATTACATCTCTTGTTACATTAGAGGATGAAATAACCTTCAAAAAATATTTTTCACAAGTTAGAAAAGTAAAAATCTAATGTAAGGAGTAGAAAAATCCTACTTGCACACCACTTAAGCCATTTTTTTAGCAAACCTTCAAGATCTCTATTTTTTTAAGAATGGTGGTTCCATACCAACTTGCCTTATGGAACTCTTAGGTCTATCCCACTATGCTAGGTGACAATCAATTGTGCATAAGAACAAGAATCATGAAAATAAAGTGGATTATGGCTCACAAGAAAGCTAATAAATAAAGCATTCCTCTTAAAAAACTACATGGAAGAAAACAAGGTACTTATTTAATTATAGAGAAAACATGACACAATAATGATTACCATTCAAACATTTGCCAATTCAAGTATCATAAATATCAATTGAATGTAGGAAAACATACTGTTGAAGACAATTATTCAATTGTGTATTTTCATTGATGTATACACAAATATAGTGATGTTACACAAATGTCTATACCTAAACCGAGCATAGACAGTGTATGCCAAGCTCTCTCAGGCATTGAAGATGACCAAAGAATTTTTCAGTACTAACCGAGTTCACTTGGGAAATACAGTAACGATCAAGCATTGAGGGATTACAGTTTTAACCGACTTATGCATTTAGTGTAAGCCCACTAACAAAAGTTTACATTTTATTTTTAATTGGTTATATGCAGCCGATCGACTTAAGTTTTATTATTTATTGGGCAACTTTTTCAAGCCGACTTGAAAAGGCCTATCATATATATATGAGGTCAAGTTTGGATTGAATGTGAAAAATTAAGAAGTGGAAGATTTATTTTGATATGAAGAGTGAAGGAAAAATTAGTTTGGATACTGATTAATGATAGAACATTCAGACAGAGCCGTAATAGAATATTTGATCAGTGGTGATGGAAGTACCCCAAGGTGTGCTCACACAATCTCTACTAAGTGCTCCACATGTCCTAGAATTCTTAGGATCCCAATCTCACTCCTAGGACCCAAATAGTCTTAAATCTCAAAGCCTAAGACTATCCTAACTCAACTCCAAGAGTTAGTCTCCTTGAGCTTAACCTTGAAGGATAATTATCAATATTTGTGTCTCAATTCTTTACTCTAACTTGAAGGGCTCCAAGTACAAATCCTTCATATAAAATTCACAAATGATGCAAGGTTTGTGTCCACCATAATAAAATCCCATTGAAATCCTTCCAAATCCATTGGAATTGGTCTTCAAACTCCAATCAGTCAAGTTCAAGATTGATTCTTGCCCAATTATCCCTATCCAAAGGGTTTTTTTGAATTCTTTCCTAAAAATCCCAAATAACCCAAATAAAAAACTTGGTATCCTGATACCCTTTTCCAAGACCTAAACTATTTTTTTGGTCTTAGGCTCCTAAGTCATCCGTATAGTAGTATCCTATAATATAGGGAAAATAGGGGCAATTTGGTTCAAAATATGGAGTCCACTAATTTCTACGTAGAAATCTATCTAGATGGATTAGAAAAGACCTAATACCTATATTAGGGATCTATATGACCTTAAGGCTTCTAAAAACAAACTTGGTTTGTGCCTCTTAAATACTCCCTTGCACATGCACTCAAATTTATCCCTGTCATACACCTAGCTAGACACTCATTGCTCGCCTAGGCCATGACTTTAAAATTATCAAACTGGCTCTCCAAACCTCCTACTTGAGTATTTACAATATAAATAGGCTCCCCTAACATATTCATCCACACCCTAAATATTTCCACAGTTGGATTCTATGGGGGAGCCATGAAACCAAAAATCACTCTGTCTCCTACAACAACTACTCTAGTTTCAAAACAATTTACAAAACCTATCTACTCTACTCAAAATAAATTTTCCACTACATGAAAAAGTCTTAAAACTAACTCTAACACATGGATCCAAGACTAGAACAATTTTTTCAATCCATTAAAACACTTCTTCACTCAAAACAAGTTGACTCTTGCAGAAAACTAGAATACAGAGCTTCTATTCACTTCAAAATTCTTACTACATCACACAATGCCTCAGGAAATGAGCCTCAAGGTATCTAAAGATGCCTCCATTTTTTTAGGCCATTATAATTAATATCACTCCTCAAATTTGAAGGGAATCAAAAGTTATCAATGTTGCATGCAACATTTGCAAAGTTGCAAATGTTGTCATGACAACATTATAGCATCTTTTGCATTAATGTTGCAAACTAACTTTTATGACCTCTATCTCATTCCAAATGATGAATAAACATAATTTAAGAATTTTTAGGTACTTTTATCATCTCACTTAATTCTATAACACTTTTAGACCCCATTTCCCACTTTAGGCCTAAACAAACCCTTAACTACTAGAAATCAATAAAAACTAGATTGGATTGAGCACTAACTACTAATCCATCTAGTTAAAAACTTTGAAAGACCTAATAAGGTTAAATTGAAAATCTATTGAATTGGATAGAGTCAATACAAGCCAAAATTGTACTAATACTTTTAGGGATAGCCTAGGTGCTCCTGCACCATCCTCCCCAAATGAAAAGACTTCAATCCACCATTGGATTGAGTAAATTGGAATCCACTCCCAAATTCTTGAATTTAGTCTCCTTGACCCAAGTTTACTCTACATCTTCTTTTCCATACCACTTAACCAAGTGTTCATAATATGTTTTATGTCTGCTCTTCTTTTAGGCCTTGGATTCAAGTAACTTTTCTGCCTTCTGAGGTGGAGTAGGGGTCAAATTCAGATCTTCTACCTCCTATATGACCTCTATAAGGATATGGTCTAGATCTGGGGTTGGTCCTTTGTACAAAACCAAATCTTCCACATTGAACATCAGAGATAAACCACTATCTTCTAGTAGCTCCACCTGGTATGCATTGGTGCCATATTTGGCTAGTATAGTACATGGGCCAATTCTTCTAATTTGTAACTTATGGGGCACTCCTTTCTGCAATATTTCCTTGTTGAGATGTACCATCACTACATCCACAACTTGGAATTGGACATCCCTTTTTCTCTCATCCACCTTTCTCTTTATCTTTTCTATATTTTAATTGACTATCTTTCTAACTATCTCATACACTTGTTTCATATAATGTGTAAAATCTTCTACATAGCCAATACCCTTAGCTCCATCCTTCAAATCTATGAGTTCAAATATGCCCCTAGGGTGGAGGCCATAAACTATTTCAACAGGACTCTTACCAGTAGCCCTATTCATAGTGTCATTATAAGCATACTCTACCTGCCCAATGAGTTGGTCCCAAACTTGACCATACTCCTTAGTTAAACACCTTAAGAGGTTACCAAGACTCCTATTAACTACTTCAGTTTGACCATCATTCTAAGGATGGCATGCAAATCCAAAATATAAATTGGTCCCTAGCTTTTTCCATAGAGTCTTCCAAAAATGACTCATGAACTTGGTATCTCTGTCTGATACTATGCTCAATGGTAAACCATGTATTTTGACTACCTCCTTGAAGAATAAGTGAGCTATTTTACTGATGTCATGGACTGTCTTGTAGTGTACAAAGTGTTCCATCTTACTGAATCTATCCAAAATAACATAAATGATATCCATTCCCTGTTTTGTCTCTGGCAATCCCAATACAAAATCCATGCTCAAACATTCCCATGGTCTACTTGGGATAGGAAGAGGTTGGTAAAGGCCTGCATTGGAAGATGTACCTTTTTCTTTCTAACATATAACACAACTTTCTACATACTTCCTAATGTGCAAATTCATCTTAGGCCAATAGTAAAACCTTTGAACTAGCTCTTGGGTCTCATTGACACCACAATGTCCACTAAGTGCACCATTGGGCTTCTCTTGTATCAAATTTTCTCTTATAAACCCTCTAGGAATACACAACTTACTTCCTTGAAACAAAAGATCACTCTGCTTGAAGTATATTCAGAGAATTCACTATGAAAATGATTCTTGTATTCTTGACATACCTTGTAGATTTCTGCAAAGTCTCCATCTTTTGCATATAGGTCATTGAATCTCTCAATACCCATGCTTTACAAGTGTATCTGGGTATGTGCAAGATCATGGGGGGCCAAAAAGTGGCGATGTAAAAAAACATCCACTTTTCACTCATCCAAAAGCGCATGAAAGTGCTTGTTGACTTTTTAGTAGGTCTGGGTGTCAGTACACCTGGGCAAACCTGACACCAAAGCACAAGCCTAATTGGGTACATGATTTTTTTGGGTACCCAAAACCTGTGGCATAAATCAAAAACCCGTGGGCCAATTTCCTCATTTCTCTCATCGCTTTAGGTTTCCAAAACGTCTAGAAATATCATATACATGATTTTTTCGGGTACCCGATTGCTCCAACAACAAATTTGACTCCACTGTTTATCCGGTAAGTAAATTCTTGTTATGTCTAGATTGATTTTTTTCATTTTCATATTAAATGTAGTTTTTTTGGTAAAATTGGGGTTTTGTATTGATTTTTTTAATAATATATGAAATCAATTTGAAATTTATATTTGTTTATTATTTAATCAGGCATGGCTGACAACAATGAAGATAATAACCCTCCCCCGCCAAATAATGATCC
>MU228484.1:1802544-1817797 GCA_018584345.1 Thuja plicata
CACAGGTTATCTCTCTCTCTCTCTCTCTCAGGTTATATTATATATTATAATATAAAATATATATTACATACAATTTAAATATGAAGATATTATGTAATATATTGTAAAATACATATTAATATATAATACGTATAAAATAATATATAATATATGATAAATAATGTAATATTTATTATATAATATACAATATATAATATATAATCTAATATAATATTTAATATATATAATATATAATCTAATATATAATTCAATATATAATAGATATTATATAATATTTAATATATATAATTCAATATATAATATTTAATATATAATTCAATATATAATATTTAATATATAATATTCAATATATAATTCAATATAGAATAGATATTATATATTATCTAATATATATAATATCATATGAAGTATGGAGAAAGGGGAGGGAAAGAGGGAGAAAGGGGAGGGAAAAATAAAAATTAAAAATTCTACCGGCTTTATCGGGTACCTGATTAGGCTCGGTATTTCTTTGTGCACCATACCTACCTGGTCAACTCTTCAAATGTCTCAAAAACATGTTTTTCCCTTGTTTCTCTGAGTTCCAGACTTTGACCATGTAGCTGACGAATTTTTTTTGACCCAAATTTGATGAAACAAAAAGCGTATCTTAAGGAGATTATCAACTTTCTATCGATATAATTGCTATCAAATTTTGAATTCTGTAAGTAATTATTAGTTATTTTCCAATTGAGTTACCTCTAAAGTGCTGATTTATATGTTGATTGAAAAATGGCTATAACTTTCAGATGGTATAACATTTTTGAAAACAAAAAAATGCGGCACATTCTATGCTTTTCCTACTATAAGAAATTTTTTTATTTTTTGGAATTTGGTAAAGTTTTCAATGAGTTAAGGTGGTCAGACACAGGAGTTTTTTTATTCTAAAAATTTTGTAGTAGATAATTCATAATTAATTATTTTTTTAGCATAAAATTATACAAAAATATGCGTCACATCCAGGAAGGAGTCTACTACTTAAATATAAAATCTTATAAAAAAATATTATCATTTGATTATGATTAAGGTGGTCAGACATACACCTACTTATTATTTTTTTCCTGAAATTTTTGTACTTCTGCATTGAAATCTATACTTTTCACCAATCATATTAACTTTTTTTCAGAAAAGGCCTAGTAGTTTAGAAACTACATTCAATTTCCTACAGATTCTATTCTTTCAACTTTTTGATATTAAGTTGATAGCTAGTTCAAATTTTCACATCAAGTTGACTAACCCTGATTTTGCTGATTTTTCATTGCCACTTAAGGGCATAGTTTGGCCCCCCATGATCTTGCACATACCCATCTCTTGCACTGTCAGGGCTCTCCTTCTTAGGAAATATGCTACCTTATTTAACAATCTCTTCTTGTGCTTGATATTGAAACTATAGGCCTGCAGATATTCTACTTACTTTATATATTTATGACTGAGCTTATCTTGTGAATTCAAGAAACTCAGTGCTTGGTTGTTTGAAAATACTACAAATTCCTTTGGAAGCAAGTAATGCCTCCACTTCCTCAGTTCTTGGACTAGAGCATACATATCTAGGTCATAAGAAAAGTACTTCTTGGCTTCACTTATTTTTTAGAGTGGAAAGCCACTGGTCTTCTCTCTTGGCTTAAGACAACACCAATAGCTACATTGCTAGCATCACATTCCACTATCAATAGCTTCTCAAAGATTAGAAAAATCAAAATTGGTTGAGTAGTAATATTCTTCTTCAATAACTCAAATCCAAGGTTATCTTTCTCATTCCACACAAACCTAGTTTTCATCCTACCTTTGATAGTATCTAACATAGGAGTACAAATTGCACTAAATTGCTTTATAAAATTCCTATAATACTGTGCTAAGCCATGAAAACTTTTTACCTCTTTTATTGTTCTTGGGGTAGGCCAATTGAGAATGGTTTCCACTTTTCTTGGATCCATATTTAGATTGTGTTGATATAGTACAAACCCAAGGTACACTAGCTCTTGTTTCATGAATTCACATTTCTCCAAATTGATCTTCAACTTATCCTCATGTAGTTTCTTGAAAACTATTTGTAGATGTCTGAGGTGTTCTTCTCTTGTCTTACTATAGATGAGTATATCATCTAATTATACTACCACAAATTTGCCTATGTAGTCCTTAATGACTCCATTCATGAGTCTCATGAATGTAGATGGGGCATTGGATAACCCAAATGGCATTACAAGCCACTCATACAGTCCTTCTATGGTCTTGAAGGTTGTCTTCCATTCATCTCCCTAATTGTCTATAATTTGGTGGTATCCACTCTTCAAGTCAATCTTTGTGAAAAATTTGGCTTCTCCTAGACAGTTCATTAGGTCTTTTATCCCAAGGATAGGGAACCTATACCTAATGGTTATCCTATTTATTTATCTTCATTCAGTACATAGCCTCCAAGTTCCTCCCTTTTTGGGTGCTAAGATAGTGGGTATGGCATAAGGGCTAATGCTTTTCCTAATGAGACCTTGGCTTAAGAGTTCTTGGATTTTTCTAGCTATTTCCTCATTTTGTTGAGGAGTCATTTTATAAGCTACCTTGTTAAGAAGGGTAGCTCCTGGGATAAAGTACATTTGATGGCTTACAGTCCTCTTAGGGGGTAGGGTTGATGGTTTTCCATAACTAACAATGCCTTCATACTTCTGCAGCATCTCATGCACTTCCTTTGGAAATTTTGTCTTCTTAATAGTTTTGTCTGCAATTCCTTCTCTTAGCTTCAACACAAGTGCAAAACCAACCCCCTCTCCTTATTCTAAGGCTTCTAAGAACTCCTTCTCATTTACCATGAGAACATTGGGGCCTAATGACTTTACTTCTCCATCCTCCAATAGTGATTGTATTTTAAATGTTACATTGTCCTTCTTGAAAGAATAAGAATTCTTTGCTCCATCATGCATGGCCTATCAGTCAAATTTCCATGGCGTACCAAGGAGTAGGTGACATGAATCCATAGGTAGGATGTCACATAACACCTTGTCCTTGTATCTCCCAATGGAGAAATCCACCCAAGCTTACTCATTGACAAGAACATGTTGTCCTTTGATTAGCCAGGTGACCTTGTAAGGGTTGGTGTTGGGTATTCTTTTCATCTTCAATTTTCTAACTGCCTCCTTTGGCACTATGTTTTTAGTATACCCTGAGTCTCTGATGACTCTACCAAATTTTCCCATCATTTTGCATTTCACTCTAACTAGTGATCTCCTTTGTCCAGGCTTCTCTTTCACTAGCTCCTTAATCAAAGTTCTCCTCATCATTAAGTTCTCACCTTCTTCTGACTCTAATGGTACTTCAAGGTGTTTAACTCCACCACTAGTGTCCTCTTGAACATAATTTATAATTTTATCACTTCCTTGAGAAGTGGTTCCTTTCTCTAGACATCTATATGTTGGGTATCCCATTTGGTTATAGTGGTAACATTTCATGTTTGCAAAATAGTTACCTCTACCTTGGCTATTGCTTCTTCCTCTCTAACTACTATTAGAGTTCCTTCCCCTATGGGATTTTCCTCTGTTGAAGATTCCTTCTTTTTGCTCAGTAAGCTTTGTCTCTCCTTGACTCTTTGGTTCATAACTCTTTCCACCATATCCACCTCTTTGTCCTCTATTATCCCTTCCTTTTCCTCTACCTCTGGTGGTGCTAGAATCTTGTTTTTTTCTTATCTTCTCTTCTAACTTGATTGCAATTTGGTTGCACTTTTGAATAGTATCAGGAGTCAATAAACTTATTTTATCTTGTATGGTCCACTTGAGACCATTAAGGTATCTAGGTACCTTCACTTTCGCATCCTCTACAATTCTAGACCTCATGTAAAGTATTTGAAACTCTTCAGTGTAAGAGTTTACATCCAAGTCTTTCTACCTTAGACTTTGTCTTCTTTTATGCAATTGGATTTCATAATCCTCAGGGACATAAGCATCTTTGACCTTTGCAACCATTTACTTTCATGTAGAAATGGGATTCTTTCCTTCCTTCTCTCTCTCATCTTGGATAAACTTCCACCAATTAGTGAGTGCAGACCCTCTTAGTGTAGCTTTTGCAACTTTCACCTTTTGAGCCTCATTTAAATGCCATCAAACGCAAAGTGATTTTCTAGTCCTTCTATCCAATCTAGGACTACCTCTGGTTCCATCTTTCCACTAAAGATAGGAACTCCTTCTAGTTCTTTACCATGTACATAGCCTTTAATGATTTCAAGAATGGTTCCTCATTAAGGACAGGATCAGCTTCATATACTTCATCATCAATGGAAATATCCTTTCCTTTCCCTTCAACATTATCCTTTACTTCTTCTACCTTCACATTCTTTTCATCTACCTTTTACTCTAATTGAGCCAATTTGTCTTTTAGAAATCTATTCTCTTCTTCTTTATCATCTACCTTCTTTGCCAACTCTGCATTGGTCACCATTGTAGACTCTCCTACTGAATCTTCTGGTTGGAACATTCACCACAAGCCTGAAGAACCAAGCTCTGATATCAATCTAATGGAAGTGCTCCAAGGTGTGCTCACACAAACTCTAGTAAGGAATCCATATGTCCTAGTCTTATTAGGATCCAAATCTCACTCCTAGGACCCCAATAGTCTTAATTCTCCAAGCCTAAGACTATCCTAACTCAACTCTAAGAGTTAGTCTCCTTGTGCTTAACCTTGAAAGACAACTATCAATAATTGTGTCTCAATTCTTCACTCTAACTCGAAGGGGTCCAAGTACAAATCCTTCATATCAACTTCACAAATGCTGCAAGGGTTGTTTCCACCATAATAAGATCCCATTGAAATCCTTCCAAATCCATTGGAATGGGTCTTCAAAATCAAATCAATCGATTTCAAGATTGATTCTCCATTTGGTCCTTTTAGGACTAATTGCCCAATTAGCCCTATCAAGAGGGTTTTTCTGAATTCTTTACTAAAAATCCCAAATAATCCCCCAAAAAAACTTGGGATCTTGATATCCCATTCCAAGACCTAAAATATTTTTGAGGTCTTAGACTCCTAAGTCATCTGTACAGTAGTATCCTATTATATAGGGCAAATAGGGCTAATTTTGTTCAAAATATGTAGTCCACTAATTTCTACCTAGAAATATATCTGGATGAATTGGGAAGGAAATAAGCTCTCTATTAGGGATCTATAAGACCTTAAGGATTCTAAAACCACACTTGTTTTGTGGCTCTCAAACACTCCCTTCCACATGCACTCAAATTTCTCCCTCTCATACACCTAACCGGACACTCATTGCTCGCCTAGGGAATGACTTTAAAATTAGAAAACTATCTCTCCAGACCTCCTACTTGACTATTTTCACTATAAAAATTCTCCCCTACCATATTCATCCACACATTGAAGATTTCCATGGTTGGATTCTAAAGGGGAGCCATCAAACTAGAAATCACTCTGTCTCCTACAACAACGACTCTAGTTTCAAAACAAATTACAAAACCTATCTACTCTACTAAAAAAAACTTTGACACTAAATGAAAAAGTCTTAAACTAACTCTACCACACAGATCCAACACTGGAACAAGTTTTTCAATCTATTAAAATGCTTCTTCACTCAAAACAAGTTGATTGTTGCAGAAAACCAAAATATAGAACTTCTATTCACTTCAAAATTATTACTATATCACACAATGCCTCGGGAAATTTTCCTCAAGGTATATAAAGATTCCTCCTGAATGTTTTAAGGCCAGTAGCATTTATATCCCTCCTCAACTTCTAAGGAAATCAAATTTTTTTGATGTTGCATGCTGCATTTGCAAAGTTGCAAATGTTGTGATGACAACATTATAGCATCTTTTGCATTAATTCTACAAACTAGATTTTATGACCTCTATCTCATTCAAAATGATGAATAAACATCATTTAAGACTTTTTAGACACTTTCCTCATCTCACTTAAGTCTATAACACTTTTAGAACCCATTTCCCACTTTAGGCCTAAACAAACCCTAACTATTAGAAAGCAATGAAAACTGGATTGGATTGAGCACTAACTACTAATCCATCTAGTTACACACTTTTCAAGACTTACTAAGGTAAAATTGAAAAGCCATTGACTTGGCTAGAGTCAGTACAAGCCAAAATTGCACTAAGACTTTTAGGGATAGCCTAGGTTCTCCTGCACCAAGTCAGGACCCAGTTTAAAACCAAAGCATAGATCTGAATCAGCAAAGACATTTGCTTCGTCAAACATGTTAATCCATTGTTACTCTCTATCAATTGTAGCAGTGATACAAAATCTCTTTACATAGTAGACTTAATATTCTTTCATAAATCCTCTCACAAGGTGACATTTCTACATTGAAGTATTTGAAGACCTCTAACAAGGCCACTCCATACAGGGTGATTAAATCCTGTAACAGGGTCACACCTAACAGTGTGTTTTGTAACCTTTAACAGGGTTGGCTCCTAATAGGGCTCACTTTAGAAGAGTGAAAAATATTAACTAGTTGCAATTTGTGGTTTTCCAAAATTTGGTTTCCACGTTAAATCTTGGTGTCATCTGTGTACATGTTATTTGCTTTATGCTTTATGGTTCTACACTTAATCACTAAGGGGTAATCATAGTTAATATTTTAATATTGTTTTGTTAACCGAGTAACAAAAAAATATCTTTGGTAACCGAGTAACAGTGATAAGTTTGATTAAGACATCTAAGGGACTTGGATTTGTTTTTCTGGTAACTGATTCACCCCTCCCCTATTAGTTACTCAACCCATTTCCAAAAATTGGTATCAGAGAATTTGGTGCTTTCAGGGAAGGTTTCAAAGCCTAAACTAAAGATCATAGATGTCTTACAGAAGGTAGATCCCCAAGCTTAACAAAGACAAATTTACTGCATGTCAAGATTTGATGAGGCTACATCTATCTACTATTAGAAATACGAGTTTTCAATTCTTGGATAACAAATATGTCAAACCAATGAGACCTATTTTAGTGGATCAGATGGTGGACATGAAGAATGATAACATAATGATGATTTATATAGCTTCTTCACTCAGCTATTCAGAATTTGATGAAGTCAAGGACTGCCATACTTCCTATGATATGTGGAAAAAACTACATAATATACATGGAGGAGATGACAATGTAAAGAGAGTCAAAGTAGAAAGTGTTAGAGGTCAGTTTGATTAGATGAAAATGAAACAAGGAGAAGACATTACAAATATAGTGAAAGAATAAAGAAAATTGCTAGTGCCATCAGAGCTACCGGTAAAATAATTGAAGACAAAATAGTGGTTAGTAAGGTATTGAGAACTTTACTTCCTATCTATGCAATTAGAGTTTTAGCTATTCAAGAGATGAGATGCAGTAATGATATATCTATAGATGCATTGGTTGGAAGGCTTAAAGCTTTTGAGTTGGACAATTTTGACAATTATTTTCCTAATCCTAGCAATTTTGAGTCTGCATTCAAAGCTAAATTAAATCTTGGTAAGATGGATAGAAACTCAAAAGGAAAATATATTTATAGTGATAGTCATGATGATTCTGATGATGAAGATTTAGAAATAATTGAAGCACTACTTGCAAATAGAGCTTCCAAAGGAAAGTACAAAGGAAGAATACCATTGTTTTTCTTTTCATGTGATGAGGTTGGTCACATTGTTGCTAAGTGTCCAAATAAAGAAGACAAAGCTGAGAGAAAGTTTGACAAGCACAAAGGAAAGAAATATTTCAAAATTTACAAAAGCTACAAGGACAAAGGTAATAAATCTTATTATATTGCAAAAGATTCTGATATTCATGAAGATGAAGATGAAATGGTTTACATTGATATTAAGGATGAGTCAGACAATGAAGATAATGAAAAGACTGCACTTTACTCTCATATTAGCAAAAATGACACTTGGATAATTGATAGTGATTGTTCTCACCACATGATTGGTGATAAAACTAAATTTGAACATCTTGAGCACTATGATGGTGGGAGTGTCAGTTTTGGGAATGATGAACCTTGCTATATGAAAGGTAAAGGTTGTATTTCTCTAACTAAAGGAATCAAATTGGATAATGCTTATTGGGTTGAGGGACTAAGGCGTAATCAACTAAGTGTGGCACAACTGAATAACATTTGTTTCAAGGTAGAATTCATGAATGGTAAGGCCAAGCTCTTGGATGGTAAGGGAAATCTAGTTGGATTTGGTAGGAAAACAAAAGGTAATCTATTCTATCTTGATCTCACTGAAATTTCATGTTTTATTGCACAAGTAGAAGAAAATTTGTTATGGAATTAAAGGTTGTGTCATGTAAATTTTGATAACCTGGTCAACATAAGCAAGAACAAAAGAGTAAGAGGTATACCTATTTTGAAGAAAGTTGAATTGGAAATATGCAAACAATGTCAAATTGGGAAGATGGGAAAAACTAGTATCAAGAGCAAGAATTACAATACAAAACAAGTATTGGAGTTAGTGCATATTGATCTGTGTGGACCAATTGGAAAAAAAAGTTACATAGGAGAGAAGTATTTCATTTTATTTGTTGATGACCATCCCAGAATGATGATTGCTATGTTTCTCAAAGAAAAATCAGAAGCTTTTAAGAATTTTAAGTGGTACCTTGCCAGAGTTGAGAAGGAAATAGGATAGAAACTTAAATGCTTAAGATCTGATAGAGGAGGTGAATTCATTTCTAATGAGTTTAATGAATTCTACAATGAAAGAGGAATAAAGAGACAAGTATCTTCCCTAGGTACACCACAACAAAATGAGATAGTAGAAAGAAGAAATAGATCCATTATGGATTGTGCAAAAACCTTGATGATTGAAAAGAATGTTGCAACCAAATACTAGAAGGAAGCTACGAGCTTTGCAATTCACACCTTGAACAGAGTTCAACTAAAGAAAGGTATTGAGTAGACACTTTTTGAATTATCTTATGGCTATAAACCAAATGTTCATTATTTCAAAGTATTTGGAAGTAAATGTTACATCTTGAAGGAAGCAAGAAATGGAAAATTTGATGTGAAAGGTGATGAAGGTATATTCGTAGGCTACTGCTGTAAAAATAAAGCATATAAATGTTTGAATCTTGATACTCATAAAGTCATAGAAAGTGTACATGCAATATTGATGAGTTTGTAGAGAAAAGAAAAGAATAGAGCAATAAAGAGCTTGAGGACTACATAAAATTTGTGTATTATGAACCTGATACTATACCTAAGACACAAAAAATGGTGATTGGAAAACAAACATGTTAACCACTAAATTCATCAGCACAAACCTTGTTGCAACCTATGCAACCTAAGCTGCTAACCATTGAAACCAAGTCACAGACAGAGGGAACCGAGTCTCAGACGAAAGAAACTGAGTCACAGAGAGAAGAAACCAAGTTGCAGACAGAGGCACCCGAGTCTCATGCAGTGGAACTCGAGTCTCAGTCAGAAGAGCAGGAAAAAATGTTTGAGCATGGTGAACCAAGTGGACCAAGCCCAGAGTCAAAGATGAAGGAACCTGTACTTGCCAAATATGTCAAAAAGCATCATGCACCTGAGCAAATAATTGGAGATCGGACATAAGGTATAATGACAAGGAATAAAATTAAAGGTAAATGTTTTCTTAGTGAAATTGAACCTAGATCCATTAAAGATGTGTTGAATGATGAAAGTTGGATAGAATCCATGAATGAAGAGGTTGAATAGATAGAAAAGAACAAAACCTGGACTCTTGTACCTAAACCAAAAGACAAGAATGTGATTGGTACTAAGTGGGTTTTCATAAACAAGATGAATGAAAAAGGTAAAATTTCTAGAAACAAGGCAAGATTAGTGTGTAAAGGATATGCTCAAGAAGAGGGTATTGATTATGGAGAAAATTTTTCTCTTGTTGCAAGACTTGAAGGAGTTAAAACTCTTCTGGCATACGCAACACATAAAGGATATAAGGTATACCAAATGGATGTAAAATCTGCATTCTTCAATGGAATTCAGAAGAGGAAGTCTATATTGAGAAACCTTAAGGTTTTGTTGATCCTAACAAAAGGAATATGGTTTGAAAATTTCACAAAGCCTTGTATGGACTGAATCAAGCTCCTAGAGCCTGGTATGAAAGATTTCATGGTTACCTAGTAAGTATTGGATTTGAGAGAACTAATGGTAATAGTAGCTTGTATATAAAAGAAGGATCTCAAAACAAGATACTATTAGCAGAGATATTTATTGATGATATATTGTTCACTGGACATGATTTATGAAAAGCATTCTCCGAAGCTATGAGTAAGGAATTTGAGATGTTTATGTTTGGAGAAATAAAATTCTTTGTTGGTTTACAAGTCCATCAAATGAAGGATGGTATCTGCATTACTCAGTCTAACTACATCAAAGAGATACTGAAGAAATTTGGAATGGAAGATTCCAGACTAGTTGGGACACCTATGTCTACTTGACATAAGTTGTCTAAGGATGATGACTCAAAGGAGGTAAATCATACTACCTATATATTAATGATTAGTAAACTTCAATATGTTATTCACACTAGATCTTATATTGCGTTTGCAATTGGTATTGTTGCAAGGTTTTCAACTAATGCTAGAGAGAATCATTTGATGGCTATCAAAAGGATTCAGAGATATCTTAAGGGTACTAAAGTTTATGGATTATGTTATCAGAAAGGAGGAAACTTTGATTTGAAGACTTTTACTGATGCTGATTGGGTAGGAAGTGTTGATGATAGGAAGAGCACCAGTGGTGGAGTGTTATTTATTGGTAAGAGGTTAGTCTCTTGGATGAGAAAGAAGAAGAATTGCATTTCTCAATCTACAGCAGAGGCAGAGTATGTTGTTGCAGTAGTAAATTGTTCAAATATCATATGGTTCAAACACTTGTTGTCAGGTATGAAGGAGGAAATCAAAGAACCATTTACTATCTACTGTGACAACACTAGTGAAATTAACATTTTAAAGAACCCTGTGATGCATACTAAGACTAAGCATAATGTAATAAAGTAGCATTTCTTGAGGGAATTGGTTAAGGACAAGGAAGTAAGGTTGGAATATGTGAATACTAAAGACCAAATTGCAGACATATTCACAAAACCTTTACCTAAGGATGAATTCTTTTATCTTAGAGGAAATCTAGGGGTGATTCCTCTAACTGAGGTTCACTAATGGGAAGATTAGTGATGCATCAACTGAGATACATAACAGAGCTAACATGTTGATGCAGATTGTCAGAGCCCATTGCATATGAATTAGTACATCAAGTACACTACAATTTCATTGGATAGAGTCTTTGGCATTTGGATGTCAAAGAGGGAGAGATTATTGATGTTATGCCAAAGAAATTAATAAGGGAAAAGATTATTAATGACAGAGGGAGAAATTTTATTAGAAACAAAGATTAATGTAAGAGGGAGAAATTTGTGTTTCAGTGATTGTGAAGAAAAATAGATTTTTTTGGATAAGAATCAGAATGAACCTAAGGACATTAATAAAATTTTATCCTTGCTTTTTTTGCTCTAAAATTCTTTGTATTATGACAAGTTGTGTTGCCATCAATTCCAAAGAGGGAGATTGTTGAGGCCAATTATTCATTAGTGTATTGTCATTGATTTATACACAAATGTAGTGATGTTACACAAATGTCTAACCTAAACCAAGAAAATTCGGTGTATGCCAAGCTATCTCAGGCATTGAAGAAGACCAATTTGTTTTTTAGTACTAACCGAGTTCACTTGGGTAATACAGTAACAGTCGGGCATTAAAGGATTGCAGTATTAATCGAGTTATGCATTTAGTGTCAGGCGGCTAACAAAAGTTTACATTTTATGTTTAATTGGTTATATGTAGCCAACAGACTTAATTTTTATTATTTATTTAGAAGGTTTTTCAAGCTGACTTGACAAGGCCTATTATATATATACAAGGTCAAGTTTGGATTGAATGTGAAAAAGTAAGAAGTGGAAGAGTTATTTTGATACGAAGAGTGAAGGCGAAATCAGATGGGATTCTGATTAAGGACATGACATCCATACAAAGCTGCAATAGAATATTTGATCAGTGAGGATCCAGTTTAAAACTAGAGTAGAGATTTGAATCAGCAAAGACAGTGGCTTCGTCAAATAGGTTAATCCATTGTTACTCTCTAACAATTGTAGCAGTGATCCAAAATCTCTTTATAGAGTAGACTTAACAATATTTCATAAATCATCTCACAAGGTGGCATTTCTACGTTGAAGTGTTTGCAGACCTCTAACAAGGCCACACTTTACAGGGTGATTAAATCCTCTAACAGGGTCACACCTAATAGTGTGTTTTGTAACCTTTAACAGGGTTGGATCCTAACAAGGCTCACTTCTGAACAGTGAAAAATAGTAACTAGTTGCAATTGGTGGTCTTCCCAAATTGGGTTTCCACATTAAATACTGGTGTCATCTCTGTACATGTTATTTTCTTTATGTTTTATGTTTCTACACTTAATCACTAAGGGATAATCATAGTTAATATTTTAAGATTGCTTTGTTAACAACGTAACAACAGAATATCTTTGTTAACCGAGTAACAATGATAAGTTTGGTTAAGACATCTAAGGGACATAGATTTGTTTTTGGTGTAAATGATTCACCCCTCCCCTCTCAGTTATTAAACTCATTTCCAACACATACATGATCACTTTACATCCATGGGAGTTATATAATTAAGCAAATAACATTGGTTTCAAGAAAGAAAATTAATTTGTAGAAAAGTACTTTGATTTTTATAAATACCCCTCATAATTTCCAAGCTCATATTTCCATGACCTTAAATTTATAGATATTTAATCTACCTTCTACTTACAAAGCCATCCCCTTAACCTTAGGAAAAGTTAAAAACTTGGTCTAGTCTGACTTATTGGAGAGAAATCACATTAAGTTAGGTAATTGGAAACTTCATCTCCAAAGTAATGCTAGAAAAATCCAAATTCTTAATTCTTCTATTCAAAGTACGTCAATCTATATTATGACCATTTTCCACATGCATTCTACATGGGTTCAAAAAAATATCTAATCAAAAGAAGGTTTCTTTGGTATAGTATGGAACTAAAAAAATGTCTATCTTTAGTTTAATGGTAAAATTATTATATTCTAAAGATTTTGGAAGAATCAATATTAGTTAGACTCACCTCATCAACTTATCTCTATTGTCTAAATTTATTTTGAAACTAACCAATGAATTCCTTGAATGTGGCAAAATTATGGTTGCAAAGTGCCTCTAGAACAATAATGGGTTGATGTTCTTACAAGTTGAATAATTACCTTCGCGTTCTCATGATTTGAATAATCTTATAATAGAAAAATCTGTTTTGATGCAAGGATGTATATGGAAGTTAGGAAATAGTAGGAAGGTCCATATTTGGAAGGATCTATCGATCACCTCAACCAATTTTGAATATCACCCAACTTTCTCTACTTTAGAAAGTGTCTTGACTAAGAGAATTGGTTCTCAAGTGTAGGAGTATTGGAAAACTTTTGAGATTTTATAGGTTTGATTATGAGGATAAATTAATTTAGTAAATATTCACTATTGTGATTTATTGTATCATATTTTTATATAAGATTATTTCCCCTCCATGACGTCACTCTTTTAAGTGGTCCAATGTTTGGATTTATAAAGTTATTTTGAAAATTTGGTTCTTGTAGTGGACTCTTTTCCATAGGAAAATTCATACTCTAGGCAATATTCAAAATAAAGCGATTCAACTCATCAAGAAGTGTGCTCCATGTGAAAAGGATTTTGAAAACATGAATAACCTTATGTTCACTTATCCCCATTCTTTGAATATCAGATAAATATTAATGTCTCTCTTCTCTATTTAGTGGGCTTGACAAAATGACCCCTAAGCAAATTCTTGAAGCTAGTACCCCCTAGTTCTCACCTTTTTTTTGTTGAATTATGGTGGAGAACCATCCCCATTCAACTCTATCCCTATGGACAGAGCATATTAAATTTATTTTCAAAGATCAGATTACCAACTAGGAGGTGTTCTACTTTTTCACTGTTAACAATGTTAAGGAATACATTAAGCGTAGTCTCATATCTAAGGACTAGGTTCCTCCTTCTTCCCTAGATTGGAATGTTGCTAAATGTTGGGGAATTTATAAATTCCTCACTATTTATGTTCCCCCCCTATAGGATATAAGAATAAAACTAAATATTATCTGCAACCCTTGTTGGCTTAAAATAAAATTTGATGGTTCCTATTTAGGGAACTTGGAGTATGAAGGTGAGGGTGGGCTTATCAATAATACACAACGAGATCTAAAACTATATTACATGGTCAATTTGGGGGTCCAAAATACCTATATGGCTGAGTTGATTGTGGCTCATCATGGGATTGAGGTACCCTGTCAATGTGGACTATTTAATCTCATCATAGAGGGCTTCATGCTAAATATCATCATGACACTTTCAAGGAAGGTGACTTCTAGATGGATAGTCCCTGACATCATCACCAAAAGACAAAATATTATGTCTAACATGATAAGTGCCAAAATAAAACATGTCCTTAGGGAGGGGAACACATCAATTTACCACCTTACTTCTATTTGGAATTTTACCACTTCCATGCAAATGTGGGTCTCATTGCAAGCTATGCTAGGAGAAGCTTGTGCCATCAGATGGAAAGGTCAACTTACACATGTTGATTGATGTTTTCCCCATACAATTATAGAAATTATTTTTCATGACATTAAGGGTAATGTATATACAAAGGAAATTCTTATTTTAGATATGATTTCCATTGGTCATATCAGTTTTTTTAGTAGAAGCACCTTGACCTTTGGTTTTCTTTGTTGTCTTCTTTTGGCTCTCTCTATTCTTTCTACTTTATAGATCACCATGGGAGGAGAACTCATCCAAATAGAGATAAATAACTATGATGAGTTAAGAAATAACCATATTCTTGTTAGAATGAATTTAGAATAACTGAGAGGGGAGGGGTGAATAAGTTATCCTCAGGTCTAGATGTAGCAAATAAAACTTTCTATATTTCAGATCTACTCAGCAATAGTAGCATATGTCAACAACTTTAATCATGTAGTTTACTGTATAATGTAATTAGCTTGTAGAAACATAACAGTAAAAAAAACCATAAGAATTCACACAAGTATTTAACGTGGAAACCCAATATGGGAAAAACCACTAGTAACATGCTACCAAGTTTCACTCTTCTAAAGTGAGCTCTGTGAGGAGCCAACCCTATTAAAGGTTACAATAACACACTGTTA
>MU228484.1:1821444-1832332 GCA_018584345.1 Thuja plicata
TATATATATATATATGAAGGTGTATGCATGCAAGGAACATGTACATGCACACGTGCGGGCATGCACACACATACACACTTAAAGTATAAGAATGAGAATGTAATTTTTTAAACATTAAAATAATTATGTTTTTGGAATAAGAATAAAAGGATAGGTGAGCAACAATAAAAATTAATTGGCATATTGTTGAATAAATTCATAAGAAATATTTGGACATGCATATATCAAAATGAGTAGGAAATATTATCAATATAATAGGTTATATAACAAAGGAGTGTGTGAAATGTAAATTCTTTAACTGAAAAGAAAGAGATGCATTAGTATTCATTTTTGGGAAAATGAGCATATGGGGTTCTAACCATAAAAAGATGTGCAATTACACGAGAGTTCAATCGCTAAAATATAAAATACCTAAAATTTTAATTTGAAATAAGAAAATTGAAAATAGATAAATAAGATATGTATTCATACATTCTTCCTTATTGTTAATCCATCACATAAATTACTAATATTTTATGCTATAGTTATACTAGATGTCCTCTATTCCAACCTTTCTTTATTTTTCTTATTACACATTTAAATAATCACTAGAAATGTTATCATTGGAACCATGGAGAACCTAGATCATTGGAACCATATAAAATTATCTTGTTATTTTCATCAAACGATATTAGAGTATTCAAAGATTGATAATAAATCACAAGATTTCTTAAATGTTCTATTAAGCCATTTAAAGTAATTTCACATGGATATAGATGATTCATACGTTGCAACTTAACCGTTGATATAAACAGAAGTAAAATAAAATTTCAAGGCTCTTCAAGAATAAATGATTAACCTAAAATGGATGTTTAGACTAACTATACCTTCCAATGAATCTTATGGTAACTACTTCCCATATGCCACAGATGCTTTGACAACTATACATTGGCTTATAGGTTTAAAACTCACTTCTAATTTCAATTATAGTGTAAGCATTAAATAGAAATGAAAGTATATGATACTAATGGTGATTTTATACATACTTCTTCTATGTAAAGCATTCACCACTACATAATTTTATTAACATATATGTGGCATTTATTAATTTTTAGGTGGTCGCCCACACTCTGGGTACCCATATAAACCACTTGTTGAGGCTTTTTTATCTTATGCTGGGATCAAAATGGCTAGAGAGAAAGGTTTGAGAAGGGTTTGATTAGAAATCAATTCTCTCAATATCATTTATTCTTTGAAGGGATACTCCCCCTAGCTGGACGATTAAAACCATCATCAAACATTATTTCAAATTAATTAGGGACATTGATGATTATATGATCTCACACATTTACCCTGAAGGAAACCATGTTGCAGATAGATTATATACAAAATTGGTGTTGGTTTGAAAGGCAAGAAATAATGGAGCATTAAAGATCTGATCCCAGTGGATCTCCACATATTACTTTGCAATGATTATGGCGTGTGTGATGTGCAAGATATCTTTCAGAAAAGATGGGTATGATGTGACTATCAGTTTCCTTAGGAAGATATCATATATGTGGAAAAGTCCAAACCTTCTGGTTGTCCTTCTTTGCATTGTGATTTATTCCCTTGAAATTTCAGCTCTGTTAATAGTTCATTCGATTAGGATTTTCTACAGAAATTTAGCCCATCATTTATGAGAAATATCAAAACATGCAAGCAGTTTGAAGTGAACCCTCTACGGTAAAATTAACAAGGTAGATTAAGAAGCTTCATGTAGCAGATGCCCTTTTGACCGAGGATTTTATTCATGGGTGGAAAGATGGGGTGCTTTGTGTCTATGACCTTGAGCTAGAAGTGAATGAAGACCTAATTACCAAGGTCTCCAATAGCTTAATCAAAGAAATTAGAAATTCTATTTGGGTAAAAAATGCACTACTGAAGTGGGGGGAGACGTTCTTCCTACTGAAAGAAAGGGAAAAGGTGAGAAATAAAACAAATGACCTAGTTGGGAGAGAGATTCTCTTCTGAAGCCATGGTGGGATGTTACTAAGGTGATTAAGTGCTACCTTATCTTGCAAGGTAAATTTTGTAGCATATTCAACTATCACTATGTCATTTTAAATCACTTTCAGCATAGAAAATGTATCTCTTTTCCCTTTTACTTGGTGTCTTCTTTGAACAATAGTATTAGAGCCAATGAGAAAAGTGCAGCCTCCTTTGTTATTAATGATGGCTTAATCCTCTTGAATATGGAGTATCTCAAGGCTCTACATGTCGAGAGGAACCTTGTGGCCAAAAATGGCATCAAATTTAGGAATACTGTCCTACTCGATTATGGGGATGCCTCGTTCGATGAAGAGGTGGCCTCTAATGGTGATGAGGTCTTTCATATTTAAAAGAAACATGGCCCCTCATCATCCAAGCCAAACTTCCTCAACCCTATCCCCACTGGTAGAAAGAGAATTATTTTATCTAATGATGATGATGACTTTGAATATGTGTTAGATTTGGTGGATCCTAGAACCGAAGTGAAAGATAAAGGTGTGGCTAGGGTTTCCATGTCATGTTCCAAGGGAAAAAATAAGATTTTTGGGCTTACTTCTATAGATGGTGGTAGGGTTACCCCTATGGATATGGGTTCCTTTGTCCTGAATAATCTGATTAGAAGTACCAATTTAAAAAAATTGTTGGAAAATTAGAATTCCCTATTTTATTGGATCATCCAGGAGATCAATAATATGAAAGAGAAGGCCAACGCATCTAATGAGAACCTTGATAGTATTATTTCCAACACACATTCTCTAGCCATTGGGCTTAAAAATATGAAAGAGGACCATGAAAAGAGAATCAAGGCTCTCGAGGATGACTTTCATTAGGTCCAAGGGAGTTTGAGAGAAATGGTGGTGGTGAGTAAAATGACAATGGACTATACCAATGATAGCCTTCATAGGGTAAATGAGCATGATAAAATTCTCTAGGATATTTCCAAAGATAACTTTCCCATTGTCCGCACTAAATTGGTTAAGAAGGAAAAGTCTATTGACACAGATGGTCAAAGAGATACAAGGATCCTTAGGAGGATGTGGATGCTCACATGGAAGCTATTGATAAGCCCCAACTTGGCCTGGCTATGAGGCTCCACAACAAGGATAAAGGTATGACCCCTATTAACAATATTATCAAGAAAGTCAATAACATTAATGAGAATATCATTCAGAGGAATGAAAAGCTGGTTAAAATGTTTTAACTTTGCTGTTAGGTGTTCTCTTTTTTAATGGTTGTTGTTTCGTATGTTGTTCTACCCTGTGTCTTTTGTGGGGTTTTTGGCATTCTATTTTCTATTGGCTCGCAGCTGGTGTTTTGTTAAGAACATTTATATTTATTTATTGTTAACTTTGGATTTCTCGTGCCTTTAAACTAGTTTTCCCTTTTAATCAAAATATTTATTAATTATTTAGTTCCAACTTATTTACATAATAGATGAACCTAGAATAGTTTCATTTATAGATTACAAAATTTATCTTACATGAATTATACATATACTCACATCTACATTTTGTGTAAGTGTTATCAACAAAGTTCATTTGTGTAATTTATACAATTCCTTGAGGTTACATGAACAATATTGTTGAGCAGATCAAGTATATTTGTACGCTCTCATATTTCACATTGGCAAGTCTTTTCAAATTTTGAATTTGGTATAAGTGGGTAGTTTACTTGTATGCTTAAATCTTAACTTATGTCAGGAGGACACTTGCAAGGAATTTGGTTTTACGTAATCCATTTGCATCATCTACAAATTTTCTAAAGTTTTCTCGTACAAATTCTTCCTCGTGCTTAAGAACCCATTTTAGTACAGGCATAGTGGTGTTAGTAATAATTGAGAGGGTGGGGGGCTGAATCAGTGGACTCAAAATTTTATCCTTAAAACTTAACCACCAATCTATAAACCTTAGATTATTATGTACCTACAATATGTATGCCATGAAATAATTTATAATGATTAACTATCTGTCGATATTCATTGTCTGTCTTTGTTCTCCTTGATTACCGATAAGCAGTAAAACTATTTACCGAATATCAGTAAATAAGCAGAGTATACCAATCCATCCAGAAATGTATATGTGAAATGTAAAATAGTAAAGTAATAAACCATACACACATAACACATGGATTTTAACATGGAAACCTTTTTAAGGGAAAAACCACTGGGACCTGTACCCCAAATTTTTACTCTTTTGAAGTGAACCCTATTAGGAGCCAGCCCTATTAAAGGTTACAAACACACTATTAAGTGCGACCTTGTTAGAGGATTTTATACATAGAGGTTGTCACTTAGTATCAGACATCGATTGCTACAATCCTTGAATCAGTCTCCTTCTTAGAATGTCAATAGGTATCGGGAAAGTCCAATGCTACTTTCATGAATCAACCTTTTTGGCACTCCTTGGGATGTACCTCAATATATAGAAGACTATTAAGTCTTGCTCTGTTAAGAGACTTGATGCTTCAATGGTTAAACTGAAACACTATGACCTATTCATGATGCAAATTTGAATTGTAGATTTTTAGATCTATTTAAGTACATTACCTCTCTGATCAATGTATCAATTCAATTCTTTGTGCTCCAAACTTTCTACTCTATGATGTTGTGCTCACTGTTCATCGGTGTCTACAGAATTCCTTAGCTCTCCTTTAGCTTGATTGATCAGGACTGTATGAAGATATTCTTTATCAGTTTCTTTTCAGCATCCTCTTTCTATTCACTCCCCTTAATCTCTTTTCATGAATCCTCTTCTCTCATGCATACATAAATGAATTAATCTTGTCTCTTATATAGATATGATATTCACTTTTTCTTGATTCTTGATTCTTGGTGTGATAAACAATCCAACCAATTAGATTTAAAGCATAACTCCTAATTTGTCTCATAATTATCTTTATGCCAACTGTACAAGTCATCTTTAAATCTATCCCTTATCTATGGTCGAATAAAACAAAGAAAAAAACTAGTTAAGTCCTTCTTTAGCTCTTTTCAGCTAGATATTTTGTCATTTTATAAACTCTTTGTTCTGTCGGTCAACTCTATAGTTAGTCATCGGTGACACTGACAGTTCAATTGGTGTGACTAGTTAGCTTCAGGATCTTTGTCCATCGGGCAACACAAGATTTTTACTCGTTGGGCA
This sequence comes from Thuja plicata, assembly GCA_018584345.1. Lineage (NCBI taxonomy): Eukaryota > Viridiplantae > Streptophyta > Pinopsida > Cupressales > Cupressaceae > Thuja > Thuja plicata. The sequence continues at coordinate 1,826,595 of MU228484.1, forward strand.
ACTCTATTTTTAGCTCATCGGGCATCCTGTGGTTTTTCTTCATCAGGCAACACTGTCTTCTGCTCGTCGGGTATCACTGTAACTTTTCTTCTTTGCCTTTACCTATGGTGTGCACTTCATCAGTGTTGTTTGTTACTTAGTGAATACTTGAATTTTATGCATTACTGAAAGCATAACCCTGGTTCCATTAATTCTCTAAAGTCTTTGGCATTATGTACATGACTGTACAGATGATATCAAGTTGACATCAATGACAATACAAACCATTAACTGATTTAATGTCTTGCATTATCTTCAACTTAACATTATCAAACATTCAATCAGTTACATTTTCATCAATCTCTCCCTTTGGCATTGATGACAACATACTATATTATCACAATATACTATTTCTAATACAATATGAAATACAACAGTTGAGATTCATCAAACTACCAATCATTTTGTTCTGATAACTGATAAATATTTGACCATTGGTAAGCTCTATCTTAGCTTAAATTTGACTCTTGTAGCTCTCTGTCTTCTGATGTGTTGTGTCCTCTTTTTGTGTCAATTTTTCTCCTTTGTCTGTTCTTCTCTTTTGATGCCTTTTTCTCTTGTCAGCAACTCTCACTTTGTATAATATTTTCATACAATCTCTCTTCCTTAGGATATAATCTCTCCCAGTTGGAATAATCTAATTTTGGATAATCTTTCTCCTTTTTCTAAAGATTATGATAATATGGATAATATCTCTCCCTTTTACAATAATTCCAAACAAATATTTTACAAATATCCGACATTCAAGTCAAACAATCCATTATATATTCCTTGAATTTCCCTTATCCATCAGCAATACAACAATATGTTCTTGTGCTTGGTTCTGATATATACCTGTCTATATATAGATGTAGCTCTGAAGTTCATCTTTTTCTTGCATCAACATTAATGATATTATGATAATATGTAGGCTGATGTAGCCTTCAGCCATTTTACTCACTGGTAGACAAGGGTTTTACCCCTAGTCTCTTTCTCAAGTACTCAAATGTATCCTTGGGCAGTGTCTTGGTGAAGATATCAGCCAATTTTTCTTTAGATTGCACATACTCAAGTATCATCTCCTTTTCTTGAAATTATTCTCTTAAATAATGATACTTGATGGAAATGTGTTTAGTCTTCGCATGCATGATTGGATTCTTGGAAATGTTTATTGCACTAGTGTTATCACAATAGATAATCACTGGTTCTAAGATCTTCATATGCATAACTTCCAGCAACTATTTGATCCATGTAATATTTGAGCAATTTGCAGCAGCAACAATATACTCTGCTTCTGCAATAGACTGAGAGATGCATATCTGTTTCTTGCTAATCCATGTGACAAGTGTGTCACCCATAAAGAATGCTCCTCCAGTTGTGCTCTTCTGATCATCAAGATTTCCAGCCCAATCAGCATCGGTAAACACCTTAAGTTCAAATTTGCCTTCTCTTCTATACCATAAGCCAAATTCCTCAGTATTCTTCAAATATCTTAAAATTCTTTTCACAACAGTCATATGTGATTCCCTGGGGTTAGCAGAAAATCTAGCAACAATTCCTATTGCATGTGCAATATATGGTCTAGTGTGTACAACATACATGAGTTTTCCAATCATTGATCTATACAAAGTCTGATTTACCTCTGTTGTCTTTTCCTCCTTTGTTAAGTTACATCTAGTAGCCATCGGTGTTCCAACTTGTCTGGATTCTTCCATCTTGAATATTTTTAGGACCTCTTTGATGTATTTGGACTGTGTGATGAAAATACCTTAACTTTGTTGTATGATCTGTGGACCAAGAAAGAGCTTGACCTCTCCAAACATAGACATCTCAAACATTTTTCTCATCTCATTAGAAAATGATTTGCATAGCATATCATTGCCTCCAAATATGATGTCATCAACAAATATTTTAGCAATCAAAGTGTTAGCATCAGTATCTTCCTTTAAATAAAGATTATTGTTCTCACTAATTCTTACAAATCCAATACTTATTAGATAGGAATGAAGTCATTCATACCAGGCTCTAGGAGCTTGTTTCAATCCATACAAGGATGAATGAAGTCTACATATGATGTTTCTCTTGTCTGGATCAACAAACCCTTCTGGTTGCTCAATGTATACCTCTTCTTCAAGTATTCCATTTAGGAATGCTGACTTGACGTCCATCTGGTATACCTTGAATCCTTTGAATGCAGCATAAGAAAGTAGTATTCTTACACCTTCTTGCCTAGCAAGGGGTGCAAAGGTTTCTCCATAGTCTATACCTTCCTCTTGTGCATACCCCTTACATACTAGTCTTGCTTTGTTTCTTGTTACTTCTCCATTCTCATTCAGCTTATTCTTGAATATCCATTTAGTACCGATGACATTCTTGTCATCTTGTCTTGGCACAAGTGACCATATCTTGTTCTTCTCAATCTGCTCAATCTCATCATTCATAGCACTTATCCATTCTTTATTATCAAGTGCAGCATTGAAAGATTTTGGCTCAAACTCACAAATCAAACAACTTTATTTTAAAGACTTACTTCTTGTTCTTGTACCAGCTTTCTTATCTCCTATGATCTGGATCTCTGGATGGTTCCTTCTTACATATATTGCAAGCACAAGTATAGCTCTTTGTATGTCAGCTTGATCATCATTCTATTCTTCATCACCTTGCACATTATTTTGATTATCATCCTAACCATCGATATTTGCAGTCTGACTGTCGGTTGCAACATTCTATTGTTATGGAACTAAGCACTATTTCTTGGGCATAGTGTTAGGTTCTTCATAGTATACAAACTTTTTGTAGTCCTCTGGTTTTTTTTTGCTTTCTAGCTCATTATTTTCTGCAAACTCATCTATCTTTACATTTGCTCTTTCAACAATTTTGTTAGAAGCCTTGATAAGACATTTATAAGCTTTTCTCTTGGTGGAATACCCTAGAAAGATACCTTCATCACTCTTGGCATCAAGCTTTCCATTTCTATCATCCTTTAAGACACAACATTGGCTACCAAAGATTTTGAAGTAACTTACATTGGGTGTCTTACCATACCATAGCTCATAAGGTGTCTTCTTTGTGTCCTTCTTCAATTGTACTTTGTTTAATGTATAGACAACAATACTGACAACTTCCCTGCAGAAGATTTGGGTGATGCCTTTCTCTATCATCAGTGTTCTAGCACAATCAACTATTGATTTGTTCCTTCTCTCAGCAATCCCATTTTATTGTGGTGTTCTTGGTGCATAAACCTATCTTTTTATATCATGCTCATTACAGAAATTAGTGAATTCATCGAATATAAACTCTCCTCCTCTATCTGATCTCAAACATTTCAAATCCTTACCACTTTGTTTCTCTACCATAGCCTTATACCACTTAAACATCTTGAATGCTTCAAATTTATCTTTTAGAAACATAAATGTCATCATTCTAGAGTAATCATCAACAAAGAGAATAAAATATCTATCTACATAATAAATCTTTGTCCTCATTGGTCCACATAAATCAGTATGGATTAATTCTAGAATATCATCAGATGTATGGGTTTTACTTTGGAAACTAGACTTTGTCATTTTACCTTTTTGACAATTCTTGCACATGATGTTGTCGGGCTTTGTCATCGTCAATAAGCCTCTTACATTTCTCCTTCTACTTATTTTTATCATGTTTTCAAAATTCACATGACACAATCTTTTGTGCCAAAACCATATGTCTTTGTTTCTAGTCATTAAACAAGTGGTGTTAGTATCATTCAGATAGAATAAGTTATCTTTAGTCTATTCACTGGTACCAATCAGTCTTCCTAATTCATTGAAGATTTTTTCCTTCTTGTTTTCAAATGCTACTCTGTGACCTGAATTATTCAGCTGAGAAACACTCAACAAATTATAATTCAATCCTTTTACCCAATAAGCATTTTCACATTTAATAAGGTTATTCAACATTATGGTTCCTTTAGCTTCAACCAGACAAGGTGTATCATTACCCATTCTTACTGTACCACCATTATAATACTCAAAAGTGTTAAACTTTTCTTTGTCACCGGTCATGTGGTGAGTGCAGCCACTATCTATAATCTAAATGTCATTCTTGCTAACCTTAGATATGAGCATAGTTTCTACATACCTTTCATCTTCATCTGAATCATCCTTCACAGCCACAAATACCATCTCGATGTCTTCATCAGGTTCGGTGTCAGTATCTTCATCTTTGCTGGCAGCTAGGTAGCTAGCTTTCTTTCCTTTGTCTCTATAGTCTTGGGTATCTCTTCTTTCTGATTTTAATTAACCTCTGTAATCTTTTTTATCACCTCTATCATATTTCTTCTCAAAATATCTGTCATTACCTCTGTCATATTTTCTTCTATTAGGATATCTCGCAGCAAAGTATCCAATCTCTTTACAATTAAAGTTTACAAGTGGTAACTTACCTTTGCCTCTCTACATTCTTCTAGCCATAAGTGCTTCTATTTCATCTAGATCTTCTTCTTCACTTTCACTCTCACTATCTCTTCTAGATGTGTGTCTATGACTTGATTTTCTCATTCTCATAGAAGACTTAAATGCAGACTCAAAATTTGGTAAGACACTATTATCAAAGTTGTTCATCTCAAATGAAATTAGTCTATATTATTTTCTACTGTTCTCATTTCTTGAATGATAAAAACTCTAATAGCATATATAGGCAGTAAGGTTCTTAAGATTTTACTTACCACTATCTCCTCTTCAAGTGTACCTTCAACTCCTTGTATAGTGTTGACTACTTCTTTGATTCTTGTGTTGTACTGTGTGATGTTTTCTTCTTCTTTCATTTTGAGATCATTAAATTTTCCTCTAAGGCTTTCTTCCTTTGCTCTCAAAACATTTCTATCACCTCCATGTACAAGCTTTAGTTTGTCCCACATCTTGTTTTCTATTTTCCAATCCTTGACATCTTCAAATTCAGCATCAGAGAGTGAGGAAGAAAGCTCTATAACCATGCAGTTATGTTCATACTTTTCCCTCAATTGATCTACTATTAATGATCATTTGGGAAACACATATTTAATATCTAGGAATTGAGTAACATTGTTACCAATACCTGATAATTGGAGTCTTATCCTACTTTGCCATGAAGCAAAGTTGTCTTTATTCAACTTAGGCACATCTCATCTGTTCATCTTGTGATCTTGACTTAGGTCTTGAAACCTTCCTTTCTAAGCACACAAGCTCTGATACCAATTGTTAGTAATAATTGAGAGGGGGGTTGAATCAGTGGACTCAAAATTTTATCCTTAAAACTTAACCACCAATCTATAAACCTTAGATTATTATGTCCCTACAAGATGCATGCCAAGAAATACTTTATAATGATTAACAATCTGTTGGTATTCCTTGTCTTTCCTTGTTCTCCTTGATTACCGATAAACTGTAAAACTATTTACCAAAACTGAGTAAATAAGCAAAGTATACCAATCAATCCAAAAATGCATATGTGAAATGTAAAATAGTAAAGTAATAAACCGTACACATATAACACATGGATTTTAACGTGGAAACCCTGTTAAGGGAAAAACCACTGGGACCCGTACCCCAATTTTTCACTCTTCTGAAGTGAGCCATGTTAGGAGCCAACCCTATTAAAGGTTACAAACACACTGTTAAGTGTGACCTTGTTAGAGGATTTTATACATAGAGGTTGTCACTTAGTATTGGGCATCTATTGCTACCATCCTTGAATCAACCTCC
>MU228484.1:1838045-1856209 GCA_018584345.1 Thuja plicata
ATGAAGAAGTATTGAGTTGAGTAGATTGTTTGTAAGGCATTCAATCTGGATTGCATGAAGTTTGTAAGGCATCCTTCAGTATTTCATTAGTTTCTTATTGTTGACATATGTTTTCATTGACTCTTTGGCCAAGGGATAGGCACTGATCTAGAGTTTACTGAGCAAATGTTTTCTCCATTCAGTCATACACAAATTAATCAATTTAATCAAGTTTTTAGAACAATGAGCTGAACTCATTAAGGACCTGTGTCAGCAGGACAAAGTCCATTTTACTGATTCCTTGAAGAGTGAATCAACTAGGTTAACCCTCCTACAAGAAAAGGAAGAAGGATTGAAATCCTTGTATCACTGGTTTTCTGTCATATTTAAGATCATGATTTACATGGTTAAATCCTATATATGATTATGCTTGGTCATCTACAAGGTATTTTATAAGTTGGTTTAGTAGAGATACATGACAAATCAGTGTCCACATCAACAAATACTGTGTTAACAGCCATCTTAAAAGGTAAAACTTGCCTGAGCATATGTGGAGCTCGAAAATGAAGAAGGACCTTATCCAGTCCTTAGCAATTAGGCTTTCCTTGTCCCTGAATTAGTATTAAAGGGTATGGTGTTCAAGTAGTTATATCAATCACTGTGATTCATACAAGAAAAATCCCTAACAATGTACATGACCATATAGAAGATATCAATTTGATGTCAATGACAATACAAACCATTAATAGATTTAATGCCTTGCATTATCTTCAACTTAACATTATCAAGCATTCAATTAGTTACATTCTCGTCAAGTGGATGCAGTGAAGGTTGTGGAATCTAGTTTTATTCCTATCAATTATATCCATTCAAAACTTTATTAAGTATTTGAACTTTAAAAATCTATGTTGTGTATGTATTGCAATATTAGTAGTCTGTGAGCGCACCTTTCCTTGAGGAATTCTAGCATACAAGTCACATTCCCTTTTTATCATTCCATATTGTACATATATGTCTAGTGCAACATCAATAGTTGGAACATATGATAAAGATCCCCTTGTCATAATGTGTTGATATATGTACTGTAAAACTATAAAACAGAGAGATCCCCCTATCATAATGTGTTGATGTATAAAATGTAAAACTATAAAGATAAATCATACCCCTGCTTGTCCTGTTGATTTATCTTTTCTTTAAAAGTCCAAGAGAAGTCCTAGAAATTTTGAACTTCTCTTTGGGCACAACTTTGGTGAATATGTCAACCAGATTGACCTTAGTGTCAATCTTAACAACCTTCATCTTTCCTCCTTCGACCATGTGTCTTACGAAGTGAGCATGAATTTCAATGTGTTTAGAATGTCGCTGAGATGCATGATTGTGAGACATAAAATTGGCATTATGTCTATCATAGAATAAAAAATAGTCATCTTGTTGATTCTTCATATCACCAGGAAGATGCTACAACCACATAATCTCTCGACCACCTTAAGAAAGAGCCAAGTATTCAGCTTCTGCAAAAAGAAAGAGCAATAAAGTGTTGCAGCCTTGAGGCCCAGCTAATGGAAACTCTGGCAAACATGAAAGTATAACCAGTAGTAGACCTCCTTTTATCCAAATCTCCAGCAAGATCAGAATCTATGAATCCTTGCAACTTTTTATTGTTGCCACCAGAACATAAAACATAATTTGAAGTACCTTTTAAATATCTAAGTATCCATTTAACAACTTCCCAATGAAGCTTCCTAGGATTTCTCATGAACCTACTTACAACTCCCACAACATGGGCAATGTCGGGATGAGTGGAAACCATAGCATACATTATGCTACCAACTATTGATTTATAAGGAATGTTGGACCCATGAATTCCTTTTCCTCTTGTATTTTTGGACATAATTCAGAAGACAATTGAAAAATGTGAAGCAAAAGTAGTAGAAACTGTTGTGGGTCCACAACACACACCCCAATTGTTTTTGGTCCTCTGACCATGGGGACCCCCTTGTTGTCTTTTTTCTTTAGGTCGTGTCTACCCCTTGTGTAAAATCCAGTCAGCCCTCGAAGAAATTTGCTTAAACCAAGTCAAAGAAGGAAAGAGAGCCTTTTTTTGGCCTTTCGGCCCTTTTAGCCTTTCAAAGGACTTAGGTACTCTGAAATTTTGATATGGCCAAAAGACTAAAAACCTGACCCTTTCAGTGTTTTTGGCCTCTAAAAACCCCGAAAGCCCAAAGGCTCTCTCTCTCCAAAATTGTCAGTCTTTTGGACTCTACAATCCCCAAAATGACTGACGTCAGCCCGCGATTTATAAATAGGAGAGGCCTTCAAAGTTTAAGTCACTTGTCATTTTTTCTTTCTGCCTATGATTTTGTCTGCTCCTCCTCATCAACTGCTTGCATTTTTTGAGCCATTTTGTTGTCCTCTTGCTCCTGGTTCTTTTGAGGTAGGTTCTTCTCGCTTAACTTGGTTTTGTGTTTTGGGTCTTAAAGGGTTTGTTTTTCTCCTAGTGCCTATCTAGCCTAGGACACCTTTTTTCTTGGTGTCATCGGGCCTTTGTGCCTCTGTGTTACAATAGGGATGTCCCTCCTTGTCGGGCCTAGGGTTTTCTAGTTTCCATTTTGTCCTAGGTTTTAGGTTTCATTTTTTGTTGTTTTTGTTGGTCGTGGCCCTTGCCAAGGTTTTTGACCTCCGAAAGGCCAAAAATGGATCTTCAAAGCTTTTGGCCTAAGTGTTTTTTCAGACTTGTCGATCTTTCAGACCTCTGAAAGGTCCAAAAGATCAAAAGATCTGAAAAGGCCGAAAGCCTCCTCCTTGTAACATGAGGTTCGGCCTTTCGGGGTTCCTCGACAGTTTTGGACTTTCGATGTCTGCAAACAAACACTTTGCAGTTTTAGATCCTGAAAGGTCCAACAGACCTTATTCCAAAAAATAACTCTTTTTCATAGGCTGAAAGTGCAAAAATTTGCACTTAGATGTTTAAACAACATTTTGTTTTGCTTTCCTAGTTTAAATTGTTTTTGTTTTTTTTTCTGTTTAATAAGCTGCTGATTACTTGTTTTTATTGCAGGAATGATTGAACCGAAGATAACCTCTCAGATGAAGTATCAATATAAAGGGAATACCCTAATTTCTAAAGTGGGGAAAAAGCATAGTGAGATAATGGATACCAACATCGGCAATGTAGACTGAAATGATTCCTGACTCAGTGTTCTCAGCCAGCATACAGATCTAACGACTGCACCGCATTGGTCCTAAGTGGGTTGGTAAACCTAGTAGCACACCCAGTAGTTGTCTCATCCTTAGAGCTGATCATCACCCTAGCTCAACACTATGACTTAGATAAAAGGGTGGTTGTAAACACAGAGGGTCACGTGGTATTGGATATAAGGCCAAATGTCATTGAAGACGTCTTCCACCTTCACAAAGGCATAGACAAATTCTATGACTTCCATATTGGAAAAGGGACCAAGTGGTTCAAAAATAGAGAGTAGGCAATAAATGAGATGATGAACAATGAGTACATCAAGCAGCCTCTTTCGAAGAACAAATTGGACAAGATAGACCTCTGAAGAGGCTATATGAAAGATGACATCCAAGCAGCCATAACATTGATAAGCCAGGTGTATGGGTTACCTCAATCCACTAAACTCAAGCTCTGGATGATCCTATTGACAGAAAGGATCCAGGAATGAAAGGCAAGATTTTACTAGGGCACTATTATTAGTGACAATTGACAGCATTGAAACACAATCCTAAGTTCTACATGAGCACCTACATGGTTTACTTACTAGTAGCATAGAAAGATTATCTAGGCCTTACCAAGAAGGGGAGTCTAAATGATCCAAATGCATGGCCCACATTGTATACCCACAGCTAATAAAAAGGGTGCACATGCTAGAGGATTCCCCTGACTATAGGATAGTTAACGATGCATTCATATTCATAGTCATCTGATCCATTGAAGGTGACTTTGCTAAGAGGATGTTAGAGGAGGCTGCTGCTAAAGGGCCATTGGGGCGTATTTTATCCAATTTAGGACTTTCACATACATTCGGATAGATGGGTAAACCTTGAAACCAAAGAAGTTGCCCAGGTATCCATCTGATTGGATAATTATACTAGAGATGGCTAGACAGCTCGCAGATGAATACGAGCACATAAAACATAAAAAGAAGCACTGTTGGGACTTTCCCATCTCTTTGGGACCATACGCACTACAAGACATGAAAGTTTGCAAATCCTTAGCTTTTGAATCGGATGATTGTCCCTTGCAGCTCTATAAAATAGTGCGAGCCCATTTTTACCCCATAGGTACTTATAGCCACATTATAGGCAAATTCTACATACATGAGACACACTTGGAAGACCACTAGATAAACTACATAGATGATCATGAGCTCAGGATTTGGGACTATTGCAGAATGAACCTCACTTTGGAAAAAGAGGTATTAAAGGTTCCTATCTCCTCAAAGGTTTGGGAATGTGATTCAGACAAAGTCTTAGAGGAAATTTACACAAAAGCCAAGGTATATGACCAACCAATCATAAATGCAGAGGTAGACAAGGATGAAAATGATGACATAGACTTATGGGTGAGGCATGTGATAAAGACCACAATAACTTGGATCAAGAAGCCACACAAACTGAGTCCAATCCTGGTAAAAACATTGATGGAGCCCTCAAGGAAAATAGAAAAATAATGAGGGGAGAAGTTCACAGTTCCTAAGTACAAAAAAGCTCCCCATCAGAAGCCAAGAACCGTGTATGGTCATGAATGACTGGTTGAGTATGGCTCTAATCCTAGGCCCAAGAAGACAAGAATGATAGGCCAGATTGACCCACCAGTAGGGCCATCACAACCCCTATCAGGTGAAGGCCCATCTACCTCTAGCCAGTCTCCCCCCACCGATGAGAAGGTAAAGAAAACATATAAAAGGAAGAAGAAATCTAAATCTCCATAGTTAGAAATGGTACAAGAAGAGTCTGAGGAAGTAGAAGAAGATGAGCCCCTAGTTCGAAGGACAAGATTGCAAAAAAGGAGAGAAAATGAGGTTACCAAGAAACATAAAGAAGATCCTAAAGAGTAGGATAATCCTTTGGATGCCTTAGGATCTGATGAGTTTATGATTTCTAATTTTGAAGGACTTGAAGGCTATTTGGATCATGGCCAGGATGTAGGCACTAGAGCACCATCACTTATCCAGCCATAGGTGACCCTCACTCAACCACCAGTCTAGTTCACCAATCCTTTAGTGGATGTCCCTGCTACACAAGTGAACTCTAGTTCTGCTCAAGAGCCTGAGATTCAGGATAGTGGGATAGCCCGAGTCACTACTATGGATAATATAGCAAGGGAAGTACCTTTTTCCACTCTGACACCTCATATCCCTACTCCACCAACTTCTCTACCACCTCCAATTCCTACTCCACCACCATTAATTCCAACCCCAACAACTACTCCTACACCAAATCCACCCTCCTCTACTACTACCATTCTCCCATCTCCCACTCTAGCCATACCAACACTTACTCCATCAACATCAATCCCTTCGCCATGCTCCACCTAGGTTTCAAAAGAAGCAGTAAGTATGAAAGGTACATCACCTTTCCAGACCACGCTAGAGGCCATGACCGGTCTTAGGTCAGAAGTACTAATTGACTCTTCAGCAGACAAGGGCCCAGACAAAGAAGGAGAAAATGTGGTAATTGAGCAAGGTGAGGTGGAGGGAGAGAATGAAGAAGGGGAAATGGATATGGATATAGAGGGGGATATAATGAAGGAAGGAGGGAGCAAACAAGAAAGGAGGTAGGAGAAGGAATCAGAGCAAGAAATAACTCTAATAGTACAAGGCTTAACTTTGATCCTCTAGGTTGCGCCATATGAACCTGTAACTGCATCTAGAAAACCTACTTGGTTAACCAAGGAGATACAACCCAGGAAGATAACTTACACCAATGAATTAGACAAAGAGAATACAAATATGACCCATGTAAAGCAAGCCTTCCACCAGGTAGAAATTGATGTACTGGCAAGAACCATGTCATATGTGACTCAGGACACTAGGGGTCATTGGAAAGCCCAGATAGTTGTCCCACCCCCGAGCACTTCTCAAACACCTGGCATAATGGAAGATTATACTTTCAGAGAGGTGGATCTAGATGAACCCACCAGAGAAGGGAGCAAGACACTTGCAGCTCTAGGGCTTAAGCACACTTTGGGGTTCATGAGTAAAGATGAAGAGACCATCAAAACCTTAATAGACCAAAATGAAGCTTTAAAAGGATTCATTCAAAAGATGGTGGGTCCTATTGACCCAAATTTTTTAGAGGCTTCTTTAAAAACCATGCTAAATAAAAAGGCTACACTAGATTTGCCGGCAGGTTTGACTCCTTCTTTCATCCAAGCAAGTGCTGATTGGAGAAATAACTTCAAAAAATTTGGAGAGAAGGCTATCTCATTGGTATTGAGGCCATATCAGACTATATTGGTTGAGGCCAATTCACTAATTGACCTAGTGGAGAATGATGGGGGTATAGATTCAGAAATAGTTAAGTGGCAAGCAGCCCTCCAGTACTTGGAGATAATCCAAGAGCAACATTTCCAAATCCTAGTGAAGGTCTATAAAGGTGAAGAACTGGACAAGTTTAAGGCATGGACTGAACAAATGACCAAAACAATTAAGGTTTACAAGAAACACCAGACCCTCATAGCTGACAAGCGAGAGGAAGTGATAAAATGGATTGAAGATATGGATGCATTCTTCACAGGGGTCAACCTTGATGTATATCGGGATAAAGATAGACATGCTCTATGTCCGTCAAAAGAGGTGGTTCAATAGTTAAAAGATGTTTTGGCAAGAGTTAGAACCAAAGAGGCCCTACAATAGTTATTTTACCTAAAAGAGGAAATACAAAGGATGTCCCAACATGAGGAAGAGATCATGTTCTTCTCTTCTAAATTAACTATCTTCAGAAAGGAACAAGAATGAAGGGTTGCCAAGATAAAAAGAAAGGAGATAAATTTTGAAGAAGGTCAGGAGATAGTATAGCGGCTCTGGATAGCTCACCCAGAAGTCTTTCCTGGATAAAGCTTCAAGGTCCAGTTAACAGGTGCACAGGGCAAGATTTTCACACTTAGCTGAATTTCTACTAAGGCAGATTTTTTTTGGCCTTTCGGCCTCCGACATTTCAGCCTTTCGACCTTCAAAAATTTTGGCCTTTTTGGGCTCTTCAAGTTTTTACGGCCTTCCAGCCTGTGATAAGTCTGAATTTTTTGGATTCTTCCAAATTTTGAATGTTGGGAAACACTTAAGAAATATTAAAGGCATTAAAGTTTTAGGGTAGAGGTCGGGGTCTGAAAACTGGTTGCTTCCAGCGAGGTCACTTTTATCAACAATAGTTGGACTCCAGATCAGATCAATGGACAACTTGAGTTCATTTTAGAGGGAATAAGGGTCTCCCATCAGTTCCTACCACAAATAATATCCTTAGATGAAGAACCCAAGAAGAATCACAAGAATCAAGAAGAATACTCCAAGTTCACAGAAGGAACTTACCTTCTTTCCCTTTCTCTTCTTGGCATATTTTTCCATCTTTGCATGAGCAAATGGATTGTAAATGGGTTTAAGGATCCATGTGAGTTATATAGTATCAATTAGTAGTAGTTTCCCTTCAGCAAAGTTCTAGTTTTATCTTTTTTTCTTTAGTTTAGACTCTCTGATGCCCTAACTCTGAAAATCAGAGTTGTAGATCAAAACTCTATATATTGTAATAAAAAAGAAATGTAAATGGAGAAATTATTAATACAATAAAGATCTACATTGGGTGCTTCATTCATGGTGTGTGAATTAATGCTATCTATGCAAATTTATTGAATGTATGCTTGCATTATTCTTTATTTTTGGAGAGCCCTTTGTGTTGTGTTTTGAATTCGTGCTACTTTAGTTAGATTTTTCTGTTGTATATCTACCTTGATGTGACGAATGTGTGGAGGAGGTCATCTTTGGTCTTAACAATAAATCCATCTTGTGCGTGTGAACGTCTTGGTGGCTTCATGATTTGATAGATTTTGAATATCTCATACAGGTAAAACATATCTTTTCTCCAAAATGCTTGCATTTGTGGAGTAGTGAATTGTGACATGGTCTTATTTATGCTTCATGGGTTGTTCTAAATCTCTCTAGCATTCAATTTGCAAGGAAGGGTTTACAGCGGTTTATGTCTTTAGGATTTCACTTTTCTTTACAATTTGCTGCATTTCTTGTTACCCTCATCTCTTTAAATTCTGTCTTGAAATTCTAAAAATTGCTATCTTAAAAAATAAAAAAGTTGAATGTTATTTACCATACCCATACTTGTTAAAATGGAAAATACCAAAAAATAAGCTAACAGTATTTTACAATTTGTTGTCTTGAACGTACCAGCAAAGGTCTCCTCATGAATAATCATATTTATCTTCAACTGAGTAACCAAACAAGTTGTGACCTGACCCAGAAGAACCTTGGGAATAACTCTGTTATTATTTCAAGAGAGGAAATCGAATCTTGAGATCCTAGCAAGTTGGATTGTGTCAAAACAACACTCAACAAAAGTGGCACTAGAAGGAGGGTCGTGTTTTTGGAAAACTGGATAATATTGGATCTTTCTCTCCAAAGAGATTCAAGCATGTGCTTAGATCATCTTTGAAAAGAGGCAATTTTCTTGAACTTACTCACCACCGAAGAGCTCACAATGACAAGGGTAAAGAAAAAGATAAATCCTCTCACCACCCTGTCGTACCTCAAAATCCTCTTGGACAACAATCACACATTGCTGCCCCAAATATTACCACAGTCATTGACCAAAATCAGAATGTGCAAAATCAACATTTGCAACCAACTTGTCCAATGTCCTTTTTCGCTAATGCCACAAGCTCACCTTTAAAATTTGTTTGGCAGCTCCACGAGTTACCCAAAAATCCGAAGAAGTTTTGTACTCAACTCATATATGGCCAATCTAGGATAGTGAAAGAACACATCCACGCCTTTAAGGAAATTTGCAACCGTGAAGAGATTGCCCACCAAGACGTTGTCTGTCGTCTATTCCCATACACTTTGGGAGAGTTTGCATACAACTGGTACCTAAATTTGCCACGAGGGTCTATCTCAATATGGAATGACTTTGAAACCAAATTCCTCAATCAGTTCAAATTATATGTCGATCCTGCTGTGACACATCACCAGTTCATAACCATGAGGAAAGATCCTAAAGATCCCATTGTTATGTTTAATCATCATTTCCATAAAATGCACCAAAAGTTGGAATCTCCTTACACTATACCAGATGAGGCCGTCATACAAGTTTACTTGAAGGCTTTAGATCCATTCACTTTGATCTTTCTAAGAAGACTTCCCCCAACAAATATAAACATAATTGAAAAGGTGTACAATGAAGCTGTCACTTTCACTTAGCAAATGGACCCACAAGAAGGGAGCTATGTGGCTATGCTCATCATGAGTAATATTGCTATCCCACACCCATTTGCAGAAAACAATCAAGCCTTAGCCAGTCACCTACCTATGCTAAATCCTATACCGGAACAACCATGTACAACTGTGTCTCCATCTATTACTTATCCAGGCTATGAAGCTCATAAGACAACATTCATAGAATAGAGGGTTATACCCCAAATTGAGCCTAATGCTTTCATGGCTTCTGAGTTAGATGCCGTAAAAAAAAATTTATCACAACTCACTAGCGAAGTTACTAGGATGAAGCTAAACCCACCCCAAAATCAAGGTGGATACCAATGAGTGTCTACTGGTCCAAGTACATACCCTCAGAATCCAAAAAAGGGTTTCAATGCATATAGTAACAACAACACATAGGATAAACCATTTGGACAACAAAGACCAAATCAGCCATGGAACACTAGACCCAATAATGACAGCATCCCAACGGACAATGCCAATACTTATGAGGCTTCAGAGGCCAATTTTTTTAGGGCTCCAATTAAGAATTAGGAAAATAATGGATATGTGGAAAAATCCCAAGACCACTACACCTAGAATCTAGATGGGCCCTTAGTACAATTCAATGCTATGGTATTCGATTCCTATGAGTCTAGAAAGGAAGGAGGCTCAGAAGCCTATACAGGAGAAGATGAATTTGTGTTCCCTTTTCTGAGAGAAAATGAGCCTAAATATTTTGAGGTACATGCCTTCCAGAATGATCAATGAAACTCATATAACCTTCAGAGTAGAAAGGAACCCCTCACCGATGGCGTACCTCCAGGAAAATAGTCAACTCCACCAGATCCATGAGCTAGTATCAACCCCATACCTCCAAAGGGCCCGAATGCTCCTATACCTCCTAAAACAAGTACATATGCTAGCTACCAAGGTATGGCCTGGTCGAATGACAAATATAATGTAGTGGATGAGCTCAAGAAAACTAAGGTGAACATATCCATGTTTGAATTATTGCAAGGTTTCCCATCTCAAAAGGAAACCCTTTTAAGATCCTTGGATCATTCAAAGCCCTGCCCTTCAAATAGTGCAAGGGTTCCCATGTCCAATATCCACACCTTTGAGGCATTCCCTACAGTATTCAAAGATAAGGTGGAGGTCCCACCATTCTTACTCAGCCTGCGGATGTTTGGAAAAAACCTACATAATTGCCTAATCAATTCAGGAGCCTCATGCAATGTTATGCCCCTATCAATTTGCCAGAAGTTGGGGATGGTGCCCCAAATAATGAACTGGGTGGTCATATAGTTTGAGAAAACTAAGGTCAAAGTAATTGTTGTACTCAAAGATGTTAACATTCAAATAGTCCCAGATCCCAGGATACAAGAGCACATTGATATACACATAGTGGACATACCTTAGACTTATGGGATGCTGCTGAGTCAAGAATGGACCAAGTGCTTGAGAGCGTGGCTCTCTATAGATTTCATCCAGCTCTAGTTACCATGGAGAGGTTTGAACAACCAGATCAAGATAGATGCTAAGCCTAAACTGAAAAGGATGATCACTGAATACAATACCCCAAATGAAGTGTTGTTCACCGAAGATAATTTGGGCACTTATCAGATGGATGATGTTTTTATGTTCCAGATTCAAGAGGGTGAAGAGTTAGACCATAGTCCCATCCAAGGTCTCCTTGAGAAAAAAATTGGTGATGACATTTTCAAAAGTTTCATCAACAACACGACAGCTAGCCTGCAGCATCTTGGTCAAGACGTACATCCTAATATTTTGTTACTACCTAGACATTGACGATTACATCGGGCTAGTCATTCAGATTTTACATGCCCCATTTCTCAATAAGCCCTATCATGAGTGTTGGCTCAAATTTACCAACCAAATAAGCTACCATACGCACTAACAATAAAATAAGATGTACTTGGGATAAAAGATAAGAACAACACCATGCCTGATATGGATATCCTAGTCCTTGCAAATAGTTCACCTCAAAATCAAGACAATGAATCAGACTCTAAAGATGGAAACATTGCCCTAAATTTTATTAGTAACTAGAGTGCCTCAGATGATAGAGCATGTCCCCCTTTCAGGAGAATGCTAGAAGATAAAGCTGATGAAGACAACAAACTCCCCAAACCTAGGCATACTCAGTATGCAGGATAATTAACTTCTTCTGACAGTGATGGAGAGAGGGGCCAAAAACCAAGGACTAAGGGTTTCTCTAAGAAAAGCACAACCAAACTAAGCCCTACTAAACTACCCCAGATATGGAAAATGTGCTTCAATGGTTCCAAATGAAAAAAAGGAGTAGGTGGAGGAATCAAATTGATAAATCCAAGAGGTAAGTCTTTCTATGCTACTTATAGATTATAGTTTCTTTGTACTAACAATGTTGTAGAATATGAAGCGCTCATTCACGGACTCCTCCTAGCTCAAAAGAAGGGAATCAAAATCTTGAAGGTGTAAGGAGACTCACAATTGGTTGTCAAGCAGATTCGTAGCCAGTATACTTTCAATGATAAGAGGCTCTCAGCCTACCAAAATAGGGCATGGGATCTGATCAATGACTTTGACACTTTCAACATCAAAACCATCTCGAGAAGAAAGAATGTCATTGCTGACGCATTGGCTGTCTCAGCCAGTTCACTACATCCAATGGAAAAATCCATTCTAAAGAAATTCTCAGTTGAGCTTGTCTCAGCCCTGGCCATTCTAGATAATATCACTAAATTTCAAGTCTTCCAGGATGATCAGCATATCTTAGAGTTTATCATGTGCATCAGCGTGTTTGAAAAGTAGATCATAGACAAGGAGAAGGAAGGTGAGGACATAGTTGAACCTGAAGAGCCTGATGATCATGGTGTCATAAACCTAAAGACCAGTGCCATACCCAAGGGAATTGTAGAACTAGAGAGGATTTTTGATAGCAATAAGACTGCTATAAGAAGACAACCTGACATAACAACTAATGGTAAAGAATGTGAGACCTACAACCTGGGCACGGAAGAAGAACAAAGAGAAGTCCACATCAGAAAGGTGTGAACCAAGGAAGAAAAAGAGAAAATGGTCTAGCTTCTCATTGAATATCGAGATGTCATAGCTTGGAGTTATGAAGAATTAAAGACATATGACACCTCAGTCATAGTGCACAACATCCCTTTAAAGCCAGATTCTAAGCCCTTTAGACAATGAAAAAGACCCATGAACCCCAATATGGAGCCCTTAATCCAAAAGGAAGTCCAAAAGTTGCTCGATGCCAGGATCATCTTCTCGATTTGACATTCTACATGGGTTGTGAACCTAGTACCTATGAGAAAGAAGAGTGGAGAAATTAGGCTATGTATAGACTCCTAGAACCTCAACAAGTCCTCTCAAAAGGATAATTATCCACTCCCATATCTAGATGAAGTGCCGTAGAAGGTTAATGGATCTCAAATGATGTCATTCTTGGATAGCTACTCTGGGTACAATCAGGTGATGGTACAGGAAGAGGACAGGATGAAAATGACATTCACCACTAAATGGGGAACTTTCACCTATTGACGGATGCCTTTTGGGCTGATTAACGCTGGAGCCACCTTTCAGAGAGAAATGGACATAGATTTCAAATGATTAGTTGGGAGGTGCATTATCATATACATGGATGATCTCACAGTCTACTCAAAACTAAGAACTAACCACATAAATGACCTTAGGAAATGCCTTTAGAGGTGCACAGAATTTGGGGTCTCCCTCAATCCCAAGAAATGCATGTTTGGGGTAACTGAAGGAAAGCTCTTGGGACATATCATCTCTGAAAAGGGGATATCCATTGACCACAAAAGGGTGGAGGCAATCTTAAAGTTGACACCACCTCATATCCACAAGGAACTGAAATCTTTCTTTGGGAAGATCAACTTCGTCAAAAAATTCATTAGTGGCTTCGCAGAAATAGTAAAACCATTGAACGACATGCTTAATAAATATGCCAAGATTGAATGGAATCTCCTAGCCAAGAATTATTTTTAAGAGATTAAGAATTCCATTGCCACGACACTATTCCTAGCTAGTCCTCACTACACCATCCCTTTCAAAGTTTACTCTTTTGTGTCAAAGCACTCATGCACAGGCATCCTCACACAAAAGAAGAATAGTGAGGATGAAAGGCCCATTGCCTTTATGAGTTGACCCTTCAAAGATGCTAAGCTCAGATACCCAAACCCAGATAAGTAGGCATTTTCTCTAATCAATGTGGTGAAGAAATTTAGACATTATATTTTAAGGAGTAAAGTCATCGGGATAGTTCCAGACGCAACAGTTAAGTCCCTCCTGATGCAGAATGAGCTAGGAGAATAGAGAGGAAAATGGATGGAAATCCTCCAAGAGTTTGACCTAGAGATCCAACCGATGAAGTTGGTAAGAGGCCAAGGCCTGACAAAGCTGATCTCTGAGTTTGAAGAAGGTCTGGTTTGCCAGACATACACTGACCAAGGTGTTATCACTGATGTGTTGTACCAAGACATAGTGTACTGTTTGTTACAGAATTTCTGCCCTGAAGGAATGAATGGTTCCCAGAGAAGAGCTTTAAAGATCAAAAGCATCTCTTACATGCTAAAAGGTAGACAAATATACAAATGCAATTATGAGGGTTTGTACTTAAGATGCTTGGATAGAATGGAGGTGAAACAAATCCTAGTGGACTTTCATGACAAATATGGAATGGGACATGGAGCGGCAGAGGCCACTGCTCACCAAATCCTAAGAGCATGATATTTTTGGCCTACAATATTTAAAGATACTAGCAAGAACATGAGATCTTTCCACATCTGCCAAACTAGCACAACTCGAGAGAGAAACCCAGCAATGCCCCTACAACCAGTCTATGAGGTACACCCATTTGTCCAATGGGGTTTAGATTTAGTTGGAGTGATTAACCCCCCTTCATCTGCAGGACATAAGTTTATCTTGGCAGCCACTGACTATTGCACACGCTGGACAGAAGCGCAAGCACTGAAGAATTGTACTATAGAGGTCATGACCAAATTCATGGAGGAGCACATCATAACTAGGTTTGGGATACCATTCTATCTTGTATGTGACAATGCTCCCTCTTTCTCCTTAGCCTCGCTCACACAATGTGTTGGAAATACTGAGAGGGGGGGGTGAATCAGTGTTTGTCTTATTAATTACTTTTAGCAACTTAAGCATAAATCTAACATACATAGAATGAAGCTTTAACACAACAATTCATAACACATGATATGATTACATGGAAACCTTGATAAGAGTAAAACCCTGGTGGGAATAAGTACCCACAAATGTTGTATGAAGTATAATGAACTTGTGAGAGTTCATTTGCCCTATTAGAGGAAGTCTTTACAATATGAGTACAATGACCTGGTTAAAGGTCAGACCATATTAGGATTCTTTTACAAAACCCTGTTAAAGGTATATGGCTCACTGCCCAATAAGATGAAGGCTACAACCTTCTGAAAGATGATATGCACTCTATCAAAATGAACTGTTGTGATGACACTATTTTCTGATCAGTTCTATGTATGTGTGAATGCTCTTACTCTCTCAAAGAGCTATATCATATACTGACTTCATAGTACTATCCCTTTGTATCTTCCTCTTGCATAATAATTGACACTTCTAACATATCTTTACATTACATACTTATATCTTCAAATCCGATTAGGCGCGACCCAAAAAAAAACACTAGTTGCCCTAAAAAAAAATATACAATGCTTCCAAACATGTTGGCTTCAAGCATGTTTACTACAATGTTAATTACATCATTACAAACATATAACAAAAGGAACTTAGCCATTACATCATAAAATAACACACGCTGATCAAAACACTTAGTCAGCTTCCATTCTTTGTCTCCTAGACTGCTGGTCTATTGATGTGCTTGTAACTTTTCCATACTATAGTTTCATACTATGCGTTTCTGGATGTAGCATGTACACATGTCATACAACTTATATCTGAAGGCACATAAGCTGAATCAATCTCTCGCACATGCGTTGATGTGCTGATCGCTGAGTACCTCTGTCTGCCCTATTTTTCTTAGTCATTTTTTCTTTCATGATAGAAACTAAACATGACTTTGTTGCCATGATGACAACAAAAAATGAGTCATGCATCCTTAGGTAGTCAACTTGACAAAAATCTCCCCCTTTGTCAACAAAAAGTGACTGTATAACATCATATATACATGTACTTCTCTGCATATACACATTCTATATTGCTCCCCCTTTGCCATTAATGAAAAAGGTGTACAAAAACTTGTAAGTCTACTGCATACTTACTCCATATACACTTTAGGGTATGCAATTTTAAGAGCTTGATCTCTTTCTGCCAAAATGCTTTCATAGAATCAACTGTTTGTAGATGCGCACACAATGCATATGTTAGCTTCTCCATTTTTATCAGATCCATGCAGGGACTATTGGTTGTATTTCCTATTTTTGCTGCCTCACCTTGTTCCTTGTCTCACCTTGCAAAATTTCAGGGTTTCCATGTCTGAGCCTTGCTAAAATTGCCAAAACCCTGAAAACCCTAAACATTCAAGTGTTAAACAAAGCATTTGAAACCCTTGCCATGTCTTTATATTTCGTCGTTACCTTTTTCAAAATCACTTAAGACATGTGCTTTAAGTTAAGTCGCCTAATCATTTTACCTAGGGCGAATATTCCATTCTGTCTCCCGACTCTGCGTTCTCCTTTGTCGCCAAGTCTCGTTTAAAATCAGAATATTCCCTTTTCTTTCTGAGACTTAGCGATCTCTTCTTAGTTAGGTTGTCGCGGGATCATCATGTTATAAGCTTTATAAGAATGGGACCCACTACTCAGTCGGGTGATCATGAGAGAATTCAACAAGTCAAAGCAACGTTATCAGACTTCACGATTACTTCATGTTGCATGGTCGCTAGATCAGGCCATGGCAAAAAGTTAAGTATTTCTTCAGTCGCATGGTCTCGAGATCAAATGGCCGTTAAGAGATAACAGTCCCGATTCCGCGACTAGCTATTTGATGTTAGCAATTTCCTTCAGTTGGGATGTCGCCAGAACAGGGCGATGACTCAGCTTTCCAGTATGTATTAAGTGGACAAAAGAACAGATGACATCTGTCATAAGGTAAATGGTTGTCGGGAGGTCGCCAGAAGGAGGAAATGAATCAAGCGATAAAGAGACTAAGGTATTTTTGCCTTTAGTCACAAGGTCTCTAGATGACTTAAGGGTATGTAAAAATATATGGCGATTACGCGCCAGCCGTTGGATGAAGGAATGAGAAGATCTGACAGTGGTCGCGATGTCTCGAGATAAAAGTGTCCCAGGGAAAAAGTCCTCCCGATTGGCGATTAGGGTATGTCACAAAGTCGCTCTAAACGGAATAAAGGCACGTGCTATATGTTGAGGTAAAGTTAACGTTATTTCCTGAATTAGTGACTAAGGGTTGTCATGTGGTCTTGAAATGAAAAGTGAGCATCCAGCGACATAGCGATAAACTATGAAAGGTTAAAAGCAAATGGCTTGTCGCCAAGTCTGGAGAAGAAATATGAGTTAAAGATAACTCCTCGTGACTTCAGTTTCACCATTGTCACTTGATCGCCAGATGGACTTGGATCAGCCAAAGTAAAGAAAGTGAATTGTCGCCAGGTCTGAAGATCAAACCATGGTTAAGGAAAAGTGCTCATGACAAAGAGACTTAATGCAGTCGTGAGGTCGCCGGATCACGAGATCTAAAATGCGGCGGCAAGTGGATGACATGATAGAATGGATCTCTCAGTGGCCAATCAGATACTTGAATTTTGATTACTGTGCACAAAAGGTAGCTGAGATGTATGACAGAGAGAAAATCAGAAGATGACATGTCAGCTATCTTAAAAGTTTTATGATTGCGCCAAAGATCTATATTTGAAAATTTGCTTTTCTGTCAACTTCATGCAACTACGGTTAGGTTTTTTAAAAAGGTTCACGGCATAACAACTTAATGGAAGAACTGATGTTTCCGAATTATGAGCTATGTACTCTGAATCATATGGCTATAAACAGAGGATAGTGCATTCATTCTTGTTCACCGTGCTTTCAAGTTTTCAAAGCCAAGTTGTTGTTTCAGCGAAAAGTGATATTCAGAGAAGTTGCAGTATATCCAAGGTGATCAAATATTTCTAAAGTTGTAGAGAATTGTATTCAGAATAGATAGCTGATATTGAAGAATAGATTTGTTTCAATATCGGTTCAAACAAAGAATTTCAAGCTGTTACAAAGATGAGTAGAGCTGTGAGCGTTGCTTCTACAAGTGGAGGCAGTGGAGAGGAGCAGAAAGGAAAACCAAGTTTTTCAGATGAGTTTCTTCAGCTCTTGCCATGTTCAACACAGAATAGAAAGATTGATGCTGGTGTTTTTAAAGATGACTTCATGGATATCAGAGATGCTGCAACCCCGGGCACAACAGGTTACTCTCTTTTTACATATTTTTATAAAAATTCTGATAAGCCTATCCCTGTTTCAAACCCTTGGACATCTGGTCTGGGTAGGTTATTAGTTCCTGATGTATTCCTAGATGTTGACCTATTTCTTGACCTGGCCAACCATTATGATACCCTCAAAAAGACCATCAAAAGAGATGATGGCACTCCTTTGCTGATGTTGAATAGAAATTCTTTCATGCAAGCATTTGGTTTATTCAGCACCATGTCCACCAAAATAGACATGAAGAAACAAGAAAAAAGGTATAGTG
>MU228484.1:1856259-1872531 GCA_018584345.1 Thuja plicata
TCAAAAGAGATGATGGCACTCCTTTGCTGATGTTGAATAGAAATTCTTTCATGCAAGCATTTGGTTTATTCAGCACCATGTCCACCAAAATAGACATGAAGAAACAAGAAAAAAGGTATAGTGCTAAGCCTGGTGTTGCAAGGATTTTGTTGAAGAAGCACATTCCAAAAGAGTTAAGAGATCATGTAGGTCCTAAGGCTGAACCTTACCCATATTATTACAAGGACCTGCACTTTTATATCAAGTACAATGCCTATGCTGTTTACAGAGTATTGGGAATAGATGGAGACGCAGAGAGAATAGGGCATGGTATCCTAATGATGGTGTTAGACCTACAAGAGGTGCATTCAAGCACCATTTATGATTATATCCAACATATAATCGATGAAATGCATGAGGGTTTTATTGCAACACAGAAGAAATTGAAAAACCCTAAGGAGAAGGAGCCAAATTTTTTACATTATTCAGTCTTAATGCACCTTCTCCTGTATTACAAATTTGCAATTATGGACCCCAATAATTTATCTCCTCAAAGATTCTTTCAAGCACAGCCAAATCCTATCTAGTTATGGGTTAGGGTTTGGAATTATACTTCCAGAGATTGTGACTTCTGTGCCTTCGAGAATTGGATTGTGTTTCCAATTATAAAGAGTCTGGGAATAAGCAGGACCAGAATTCCCTTAAAGGTCATACAACTGCTTAGGCCTTGTGAGTATATAGAAAATTGGCCTTGAAACCACAACTAGGGTGACTTCTACTTAGAGGAGAATTTCACCATTTTTAGAGTATTTGGGTGTATTCACCCACCCCATATTTTGCCTTATTATGTGCCTATGAGAGTTGCTTCCATGGAATTCATCTGGCAGCTAATGTTAACTGACAATGAACATTTTATGCCACATAAGAAGGGGACCATAACCCCTCGGCAATTTAGAATTGCAAATTTTACAATAGGTAAAAATGCCATGGATGAAGTAAGTCAATGGCTAGAAAAGTTCAGAATGGGGGCTGCCCCTTACAGTTATATTGACCGAGAAGGCTTCATGGCAGGGGTCAAAAAATTGTATACTCCTACTATTACAAATACAAATGTGCATTATGAATGCATAGAGGAGGATGCTACAAGAAATAACTTGGATGAAGATGACATCCATATGAAAAGATTAAGAATTCAGGAGCTGCTCAAGCTGCAGACTCAAACAAAGAGAAATGGCTTATCTTTTGGAGGTTTTTTCCCTGACCTCATGTATTTTCATAGGATCAAAGCCATGATTGACAACTATTATGTGTTTTTAGATCAATTGGATACTATTCTTGCAAAGAAAGGTGCTCAGTCTCCTGAGCATTCAGAGTCAGAATATGAAAGTGTAGATGATAGTGACTATGCATGGCCTTATTTGTCTCCTCCACTACAACAGACCCAAGAACAGGAAATGGCTGAGATCCCACAGTTGCAGGGAGCCGAAGAGCAACACATTATAGATTTAACAGTTACCACATAGCCTGATGATGTGGAAGAGCCTGCAGCAAAGAGGCAAAAGTTGGAATTAGGCCAACCTTCAGCAGAGGGACAGAGCAAGAAAAAGGACAAGGTTAAGGCCTTGATTCCAGGTACTAGGTTATACGATCATAATCTAAGGAAGACAATCAGACAGGGCAAGAAAAAAATGCCTGATCTAGAAGATAAAGTTGATCTTCCACTAAGGACATGTGTGGATGAAAGATTGCTCAACCAGCAGAAGTTCCTGGATGATGATAATTTTGTAAAGACTGAGGAATTTAAAGATTTGCTCAGATGGCATAAAGCAGAGCAGCTAAAGTCCCAATTACTTATAGATGGGAAGGAGACAATTACTAATGAAGCTCTTGTGGCCCTGCAAACTTATGATCCTAAAGTTGAGGATATTTCTCTTGAGGATGCCAGGAAGTTGGTATTAGGAAGTTGTATCTTATTATCTGAAGGCTGGGATTTGGCATCTGCATTTGTCATAGATCAAATCAGGAAGCAGCCTGACCTTAAAATGGTCAGTGAAGTCCAAATTGGAGAAATGATCAAGGGATTTGGGTATGACCCAAAGTCTCAGGCCTTTGCAATGTGGAACCTGAGTCCTAAAGAGAAAAAGCCCCAATTAGTGAACATTCAAGAGAATATGGTGGGGAACCAGATGGTGTGGTCAGTGCAAAACACAGGGGACTTAGAGATCTCTCAAATAATGACACACTGGGCTCAGTTAAATGAAGACAAGACAAAGCAGTTGTCTGAAAGGTATACTTCTCTATTGGAAGAAACCAGTGCACTATCTAAAGATAGAGATATGTGCCACATAAATCTATACCAAAGAGATCAAATTATAAAAGTATTAACTGATCAATTAGAGGCAAAACTAGAGGTAGTATATGTGTCTGCCCAACCCCCACCTGTGCAAATTGAAGACAAGCCTAGGTCAGAAGAGGCTGTAGAACAAAAACTAGATGAAGAAAAGGGGAATGCTATAGCATTGAAAGCATTGAGAGGCATATTATAGGATTGAGATCCTCAAAGAAAAAGCTGATGTTGTAATTAATACTTATAACAAATTGCCTACATTACATCCTGAAGTACTAAGGTATCTTCTGATTTTAAACCCCTACTTCACAAAGTGGTCTGCCAGAGCAAGCCTATTTGGGAAATTGGCATCATTACAGAACATAAGGGCATACTTCCCTCCAATAGTCACAGAGGTAGAAGATGAGATCAGAAGGGTAAATGTTGCTCTCTCATTCTTCAAGGGAAAATTGAACCAAATAGAGGCTAAGTTGAGTCTCTTCTCAGCTGATTTTAATAGGTTTATTCTTGCCTTGAAAGGAGAAGATGACCAGGTGAAATCTATAGATGCCTGGAGAGGTGAATTTGACAGCAAAATGACCAGTAAAGAGGCTTTTCTTTTTGGAAAGGAGGTTGATATTGATGGATTTAATTTGCTTTTAGATGAAGCATTCAAGGCTGAGATACATATCAACAAATTCCTCCTTGATGTCAAAAAAATCACCGATGCAAGATGGGACAGACAAAAGGTGTAGGTACAGAGTACCCTAGACTTCAATTGGCCAACAGACGATGAAGTCAAGGCATGGGAAGTCATGACAACACCAAAGAAAAAGAAACCTGTGGTAGAGGAGGATATTTTGGATGATGAATGAGGTGACACTTGGTGCTGCACTGTTTATGGACATGATGGACAGTTATTTCAAAAAGAAATGTAGGTGAGCAGGCGAGAACAATTACCAGGACTTCGCATAACTACACCAGCTATCACTTACAAATCAGATTGCAGTCGCAAGGTCGGGAGAAGAACAAGACATATCAGATTTTACCTTTTTGACTCAGTCACCTCATCATTTCTTCTCTCTCTCTTTTGTCTATCTTGTATCTTAGGGTTAGGGTTTTGAGATCATCTGAAGCTTGTTGCATCCTTATGGATTCCAAGATGGTCTAGAATCTATATATATCATAAGACTTGTAATAGTTAGAGGTCTTTGATCTTTTGGAACATTTTGTGAAGAAGAGATATTATATTACAGAACTCAGATATTCTGGTTCACGTCTATCTTTTGAAGCTGTGTAATCTCTCATGTATAAACAAGATGGATTACATAAATGATATACAGTGCAATTTTACTCTTTTCTACTGTTGTCTCTTTACTTGGTATGTATGCTTTTCTATGTTAAGGTTTATAAGGTATTCAGTAACACTCTGGTTATAAGGTAACCATCTGATTGTTTACAAGTTTCTCTCAAGGAGAGAATTAAATATTGTGAATGATTTCAAGAAGCATACTATTTCGTTAAGGATTTGATATAGTAGTCTTGAGGTAACAAGATAGTTTGTAAGGAAACCTATCCTAATTGTTTGAGCTGTAAGGCAGTTCAGTGTATGTTGTTTTTGTGATTTCTTTGCTTATTATTGACTCTGCAACCCAAAGGATAGGCACTGGTTTAGAGAACAGTCTGATTATCTATCTATGTCCAAGATATTTCAAGTTATCAAAACCAAATCCATTTAAACACTTTTTTACTAAGAACATATAAGCTGAACTTGTTAAAGGACCTCTGTCAGCAGGACACTGTCCATAGTATTGATTCCTTGAAGAGTGAATCAACTAGGTTAACCCTCCTATCAAGAAAAGGAAGAAGGATTAAAACCCTTGTATCACTAATTTTTTGTCATATTAAAGGTTATGATTTGTATGGTTAAATCCTATATATGATTATGCTTGGTCATTTACAAGATATTTTATGAGTTGGTTTAGGAAAGATACATGACAAATCAGTGTCCACATCAATAAATACTGAGTTAACAACCATTTTAAAAGGTAAAACCTGCCTGAGCATATGTGGAGCTCAAAAATGAAGAAGGACCTTATCCAGTCCTTAGCAATTAGGCTTTTCTTGTCCTTGAATTAGTATTAAAGGGTATGGTGTTCAAGTAAGTTATATGAAGCACTGTGATTCATACAAGAAAAATCCCTAACAAAGTGGTGACTCTGCTGGGGATAACTTTTTAAAAGATCAAAAGTCCTCTGCTGGGGACTGAGAGATTGTAATATCTTGAAGAAATATTCAGAAATCTCTGGTGTATTAAGGTGTAAATTTTATTCCAGTTGTTTTTGTCCTACTAACCCTTAATAGTTATTTATTCATCCCAATTTATTGGGTGGCGACTCTGAAAAGGAAAATCTCTGAGATTAGTGCAAAATCAATAATGTCTTACAGAATTAATACTAGATCAAAAACAAGGGTTGACCCAAAAAGGGTGTTAAATGAAGGAATCCCATCATCCTCAAGGGTGGGAGCCTCTTTGAGGAAGAAGAGAAATCAGGATATTATGGATGAGACCCCTTTAAGAGGTGAAGAAAAAAATGTCAGAAATGATAAGAATACTGTTCAGCACTCTTATGATGGAAATACATCAGATTATGAGGAGGATGTTGAAAGAGTATTGGATATTCCCACAGCTACTTCTACTTTAAGTGAAAGAGAAGAAATTACTACACCTAGTTTAGACTCAGAAGATAACCCTTCTGATGTGTTGGATAATGAAGAGAAGTTTATCTTAAAGCAGTTGGCCTTAGTCCAACAAATGAAAAAGGAAAGAGAGATAAGAAAGAAAAAGAATGATCACAAGGATCTTGATAATGATAGAAGAAGACACCCTAAACATCAGACTACAAAAAAAATAGATAAGTCTCAGAAAAACAAGGAAATACCAGTTACTCAAAAGGCTTCTACTCTACAAATAGATAAGGGTAAGAAAAAGATGGGTGAACAAAGAGATGAAGACCCTAAAATTTAGAAACCTGTTATTGAACAGATGTCCAAATTAGAGATTGAGTTGGAAAAATTGAGAATTGAAAAAGAGACCATGGAAAAGATGTTAGATAAATCCCAGATGGAGGCTACTACCATTGAAATGAAGAAAAAGATTGATTTTTTGCAATCTTCAAAATATTCTTTTTCTGGACCAGAGAACAACACATCTTCTAGAGGGAAAACTACTAAGTCTAAAGAAGATGATAGTTTTCAAAGGAAACCACTGCATAATGAGAGGTATAAACAATTTGATTTTGTTGGTATCCCTGGATACCCTAATGCCTTTCCTAAAGATGTAGGTGATATAGGAGAAAAGCTCCCAAAGTTTGCTGGAAATAATGTGATTTCTTGTGAAGCACACTTAAGAAAATTCATTGACTTTGTTGATGATTTGAATATCACCCATGAAGATGTATTAATGAAATTATTTGTTCAGTCCCTTGTTGAAGATGCAAGAGAATGGTTTAGAATTTTGGCTAGTGGCTCTGTTGTTTCCATGGATGAGTTGATTGAGTTGTTCAAAGATCAGTATGGAGACAAGACAAATAAAGGTTTCTTGTTGAATGAGTTCAATAATATCAAGAAGAATTATAATGAAGAGGTTACAGAATTTAACATAAGATTTCAAAGGGCCATGCATAAATTGTTTCAAAAGATAAAGTTAGATGAAGAAATTTGTCTAGCAACTTATTTAAATGCTTATGATTCCAAAATGGGATATGCTCTGAGGGATAAGAATCCTAGGACTCTTACTGATGCCTACAAGATAGCAGTCAATATTGAAATGAATAGAAGAGTGTCTAGTAAGTTGAATAGGAGAGATGATCCTAGGTTTAGTAAGAGTAATCTGAAAGAACCAGAGTATAAGGAATATAGAGCCCCTCAAAACAATAAACCTCTTTACAACAATAATTATAACCCTTAGAACAGAATGCAAAATCACCCTTATGGAACTCAGTTCAAGAATGGAAAGCCTATTGGTGCACCTAAGAAGGAAAGATCAGATAATAAGACTCCAGACCCTCTTCATAGAAATTCGGTTCATTTTTGTAATGAGGAAACTTGGTGTGAAGCCTGTGATGCCCCTCATAATCCTGATTTCTGTGTCATCTCTTTGGATTTAAAAGAAACAGAGGAACAAGAAACTAATGAAGGGGAATAGTGTGATCATAGCATGACTAATGCTTATTCATGCCATGATACTGATTCAAACAGTGAAGAGGAAAATCATGATTCATATGTTTCACAGACAAGGGTGAGGCTCACCATCAACAGGTCCTATCTGACAGTGAGGTGGATGAGGCTGTTGATAATACTAGATGCTATGCTCAAGATAGCCAAGAGGTTCCTCTTATCAGAAAAGCTTCAGATGAAGAAAAAGAAAGAATTAATGTTGAATTGGTAAACAAGGCTAGAAGCAATTACCACTTAAGAAACAGAGTGGTAGGAGGAACTAGTAGTCAACCCTCAGGTGTTTTCATCAAGGACAATAAATCAGGCTCTTAGTATGTTCCCAAGAAAGAAGAACCTAGAGAAAGTGGGAATAAACATAAGGTCAAGTTCATCACAAAAGTTGTAGAACCAAATGCTACACAAGATGAAAGGACTCAAGGAAAAACTGTTCATGTGCAAAGAACAGACAATAAAAAGTTGAAAGGACCATTTCAAAAGAAATATGGTGAAGATAATGATGCTATCATTGATAAATCAAGACTTTCAGATATTTTCTATACTCCGGTTGACATGGGTCAATGTTTGTCTCAGATGACCGTTCAGGTACCATTCCTGGAAATGATGAGAATCAAGGAACATAAGGAAAAAGTGATGTCATTATTAAACAGTGTACCTAAAATAAAAATTCAAAATCCAGTTGATGTATCTGAGATGCCACCTGTAAATGGAAATGAGGAGGAAATGTTAACATCTGAGATTCCTCAGATATTCTTAAATGCAACTTCTTCTCCAAAGGTGGTAGACCCTTTCTTTCTGTCATTAATAATAAATGATAAGATGCTCAAGAATTGTATGATTGATTCAGGAGCTTCCAATACAGTCATGCCAGTTGAAATTATGAAGGCAATGGGCCTACATGTTGACACACCTCATGGCAGGTGTAGAGCTATGGACTCCAGGGAAGTCCCTATAATTGGTACTATTGAAGCCATGCCTTATAGGCTGGCACTCTACCCTGATGTAGTGATGACAATGAATGTTCTTGTGGTTGATATACCACCTCATTATGGCATGTTGTTATCAAGAAAGTGGAGTGCTTCCATGAGAGGGAGTATAAAAAATGATTTATCATATGCTACTTTCAATATTGCTGGAGAAAGTGTAAATGTTTTGAGAGAAAGCAGAACTCCCCATATGATAGAAAAATATGAGGATACTCATGTTAATTGTTGCATTGACATGGATATGGAAAATTTCAGAATGCAAAAAGAAGAATCTTGCTGTCAAGATCAAGGAGTTGATTCTTTGAGTAGAGAATTAATCTCACAAGAAGATGGGATATGGAAAATGTATTTTGATGGTGCTTTCTCAAAGGAAGGATCAGGAGCAGGAGTACTATTGATATCACCATCAGGTACAAATTTTAAGTACTCATTTCTGCTAGCTTTTGAATGTACAAATAATACTGCAGAGTATGAGGCCTTATTTTTAGGACTTGAGATTGCTATCAAACATGGTATAAAATGTTTAAAAGTTTATGGTGACTCTGAGTTAGTGATAGCACAAGTCCGATCCAAATATGCTGTGAAAAATGATAGATTAAAAATGTATAAGCATGCTATTTGGGATCATCTTGAGATGTTTGATGCTTTTGATATAACTTGGTTAGAAAGGTCCAAGAATATTATGGCTGATTTTCTAGCAAATGTTGCTTTGAAAAATGATGATTTGACCTTACATGGAGTATCAATACTTGAGGTAAAAACAAGACCAGTTGTCCCAGATAATATATATAACTGGCAAGTTTTCCAAGATGATCAGGATATTCTAAGGTTCATGCAATGTTTAGATCAGTATGAAAACCAGAGTATAGATTGCAGTTCCTTGATAGAATCAGATAATGGAAAAGAGTACATCTTTGGAAATGAGGTTGTTCAGTTGAGTTCTAATCAGATTCCTAGGGGTTTGGTTGAACTTGAAGCATTGTTTGATAGTAGACAAAATGAGTCAGCCAAGATAAGCAATGCCAATGTTGAGGACTTGGAAGAAGTAAATTTGGGATCAGAGAATAGTCCTCAAATAGTTTATATTGGAAAAGGTCTGGATTCTCATGTAAGGATGAACCTAATCAGATTGCTGAGAAAGTACAAGCATGTTTTTGCTTGGTCTTATGAGGATTTGAAGGCATACAGAGAGGACCTTTTTCAACATGAGATTCCTCCGAAATCAGATGTCAAACCATACAGACAAAAGCAAAGACCCATCAATCCCTTGTTGGCTCCCAAAATGCAACAAGAATTAATGAAACTTAAGGATGCTGGGATAATTCAACCTATTAGGAATTCAACATGGGTGTCTAATTTAGTGCCAGTAAGAAAGAAGAATGGTGATATTAGATTGTGTGTTGATTTTAGGAATTGAAATATTGCTTCACTAAAAGACAATTATTCATTACCAAACATGGAAGCAATGTTGCATAAGGTAACTGGTTGTGAATTACTATCTATGATGGATGGATTTTCAGGTTACAACCAGGTTCTTGTCAATAATTCAGAACAATATAAGACTGCATTTACTACTCCTTGGGGGACGTATGTGTATATCAGAATGCCTTTTGGTTTGATAAATGCAGGGGCAACTTTTCAGAGAGCCATGGATGTTTCTTTCAAAGAATTTATTGATTTGTTCATGGTTGTTTACCAAGATGACTTAACTGCATATTCTAAGAGGGTTAATGATCATTGTGATCATTTGGGTAAAGTTTTTAATAAAGCATTAGAATATGGTGTTTCATTAAACCCTAAGAAGTGTCACTTTGCAGTTAAGGAGGGAAAATTGCTCGGACATATAGTGTCCAAAGAAGGGGTGAGAATAGACCGTGAAAGAGTAGAAGCAATTCAAAAAGTTGTTGCTCCAAAGAATTTAAAAGGTGTACAATCTTTCCTAGGAAAGATTAATTTTTTCAGAAGATTTGTAGCAAATTTTGCTGAAATTGTTAAGCCAATTGTGAAGTTGCTGAAAAAGGATATTAAGTTTGTTTGGAATGATGAAGCTCAACAAGATTTTGAAAGGATAAAGAAGGCAGTGCAGGAGACTCCAGTGTTGAAATCCCTGGATTACACTAGGCCTTTCTCACTATTTTCATTTGCATCATTCCACACAATTGCTGCAATTTTGCTTCAGAAAGATGAGCAAGGATTTGAACACCCCATAGCTTTTTATAGTAAATCTTTGCAGGCTGCTGAACTTAATTATGATATTATGGAAAAACAGGCCTATGCATTGGTTAAGGCTGTCAAATCTTTTAGGCCCTACTTGGTGTGTGCCAAGGTGCAGGCCTATGTTCCACATTCAGCAGTCAAAGATATTCTTACCCAGTCAGAGGTTACTGGTAAGAGGTGCAAGTGGATTACAAGGATCCAGGAATTCAATTTGGAAATCAACATCACCAAGTTGGTAAGAGGCCAAGGATTGGCCAAGCTTATGATAGAGGAGAATCTAGATCTTGTGCAAACAAATCAAACAGAGGCAGATGATCAAGCTATCACCAGTATAGAGAGATAACCATATTATGCTAACATTGTCTTTTTCCTTAAAAATGCTAAGTGCCCTGATCATTTGTCTGATAATCAAAAGAGGAGTTTGAAATTACAAGCTCAAAGGTATGTTTTGATTCAGGGGGATTTATTCTGGAAAGATAAGAATGGTATACTTTTGCTATGCCTTGACAAGTATCAAGCTGAGAGAGTCCTAATTGAGATGCATGAAGGACAGTGTGGAGGTCACTTTTCTGCTAAGACCACTGCTCATAAGATTTTTAGGGCAGGATATTATTGGCCTACTTTGTTCAGAGATACTTATGTGCATGTTAGGAAATGTGAACCATGTCAGAGATTCTCCAATAAGTTGAAATTTGCAGGTGCTCTGTTACTTAACCCAGTAAGTACTGAGGCTCTTTTTGCCATATGGGGCATTGATTTTATTGGTGAATTTCAGGAAAAGTCTAGTGTAGGACATAGTTGGATTTTAGTTTCCACAAATTACTTTACTAAATGGATTGAGGATATCCCCACAAGGAAAGCAACTAGTAAGGTGGTTACTGAATTCCTACTAGAAAACATTTTGACCAGATTTGGTGTGCCAAATAAATTAGTAATGGACAATGCTATGAGTTTCAGATTAGAAGAAATGACAAATTTCTGTGAGCAGTATGGGATAAATATATCATATTCATCCCCATATCATCCACAGGCTAATGGACAAGCTGAGTCTAGCAATAAGAGCCTTTTGAAGATATTGAAAAGAACTCTGGAACAAAACAAGAGGACATGGCACACAAAGCTGAGGTTAGCTCTTTGGGCTGATAGGATAACATTAAAAAAGGCAACTGGTCAATCACCTTTTGAATTGGTGTATGGATTGCAAGCAAGGTTGCCTATTAACAACTTGTTGCCTATTTCCCAGTATATACAAGAAGAAAATTTAGATGTTTCTGACAACATGCAAAACAGAATTATGCAGCTGAATGAATTGGATGAGATGAGAAGAAACAGTCAAAAAGAAAACATGAAGCTGCAACAGAAGATGAAATATCTTTTTGACAAAAGGGCTACTGAGAGAAAGTTCCAAGTTGGTGATCTAGTTCTCCAGTGGAATGCAAGGGTACAAGATAAAGGCAAGCATAAGAAGTTTGAATCTTTGTGGCTGGGACCATTCATTATTGCTAAAAAATTTGGCAAAGACTCATACTATTTAAAGAACATGGAAGGAGATCTTTTTGAGTTTCCTGTGCATGGGCAATTTTTGAAGCCATTCTTTGAGTAAAGGTCCAAGATGCACAAGCAAGTATGTATCATAGTTTCCTTGCCCTATTCTTTGTTTGTAAGTTGCTGTACATATTTCCCTTTCTGCTATAGGGTTTTGCTCAAGTTAGTTTTTCTGCAACCAGAGATTCTGTGGTTCTTTGTCATAAACTGAGTTTAGCCAATCCGCAATCAGAGCCACTGTTGGTTGTATTTCCTATTTTTTCTGCCTCACCTTGTTCCTTGTCTCACCCTACAAAATTTTAGGGTTTCCATGTCTGAGCCTTGCTAAAATTGCCAAAACCCTGAAAACCCTAAACATTCAAGTGTTAAATGAAGCATTTGAAACCCTTGCCATGTCTTTATGTTTCATCATTACCTTTTTCAAAATCACTTAAGACATGTGCTTTATGTTAAGTCACCTAATCGTTTTACCCAGGGTGAATATTCCATTCTATCTCCTGACTCTACGTTCTCCTTTGTCACCAAGTCTCATTTAAAATCAGAATATTCCCTTTTTTTTCTGAGACTCAGCAATCTCTTCTTAGTCGGGTTGTCGCGGGATCATCATGTTATAAGCTTTATAAGAATGGGACCCACTACTCAGTCGGGTGATCGCGAGAGAAGTCAACAAGTCAAAGCAATGTTATCAGATTTTGTGATTACTTCATGTCGCATGGTCGCTAGATCAGGCCATGGCAAACAGTTAAGTATTTCTTCAGTCGCATGGTCTCAAGATCAAATGGCCGTTAAGAGATAACAGTCCCGATTCCGTGACTAGTTGTTTGATGTTAGCGATTTCCTTTAGTCGGGATGTTGCCAGAATAGGGCGATGACTCAGCTTTCTAGTATGCATTAAGTGGACAAAAGAACAGATGACATCTGTCATAAGGTAAATGGTTGT
This sequence comes from Thuja plicata, assembly GCA_018584345.1. Lineage (NCBI taxonomy): Eukaryota > Viridiplantae > Streptophyta > Pinopsida > Cupressales > Cupressaceae > Thuja > Thuja plicata. The sequence goes on from MU228484.1 coordinate 1,868,489, forward strand.
CAGGAGGTCGCCAGAAGGAGGAAATGAATCAAGCGATAAAGAGACTAAGGTATTTTTACCTTTAGTCGCAAGGTCTCTAGATGACTTAAGGGTATGTAAAAATATATGGCGATTACGTGCCAGCCGTTGGATGAAGGAATGAGAAGATCTGACGGTGGTCACGATGTCTCGAGATAAAAGTGTCCCAGGGAAAAAGTCCTCCTGACTTGGCGATTAGGGTATGTCGCAAAGTCGCTCTAAATGGAATAAAGGCACGTGCTATATGTTGAGGTAAAGTTAAATTTATTTCCCGACTCAGTGACTAAGGGTTGTCATGTGGTCTTGAAATGAAAAGTGAGCATCCAGCAACATAGCGATAAACTGTGAAAGGTTAAAAGCAAACGGCTTGTCGCCAAGTCTGGAGAAGAAATATGAGTTAAAGATAACTCCTTGCGACTTCAGTTTCACCATTGTCGCTTGATCCCCAGATGGACTTGGGTCAGCCAAAGTAAAGAAAGTGCATTGTTGCCAGGTCTAAAGATCTAACCATGGTTAAGGAAAAGTGCTCACGACAAAGAGACTTAATGCAGTCGCGAGGTCGCCGGATCACGAGATCTAAAATGCGGCAACAAGTGGATGACATGAAAGAACGGATCTCTCGGTGGCCAATCAGATACTTGAATTTTGATTACTATGCACAAAAGGTAGCTGAGATGTATGACAAAGAGAAAATCAGAAGATGACATGTCAGCTATCTTAAAAGTTTTTTGATTGCGCCAAAGATCTATATTTGAAAATTTGATTTTCTGTCAACTTCATGCAACTACGGCTAGGTTTTTTAAAAAGGTTCACGACATAACAACTTAATGGAAGAACTGATGTTTCTGAGTTATGAGCTATGTACTCTGAATCATATGGCTATAAACAGAGGATAGTGCATTCATTCTTGTTCACCGTGCTTTCAATTTTTCAGAGCCAAGTTGTTGTTTCAGAGAAAAGTGATATTCAGAGCAGTTGCAGTATATCCAAGGTGATCAAATATTTCTAAAGTTGTAGAGAATTGTATTCAGAATAGATAGCTGATATTGAAGAATAGATTTGTTTCAATATCAGTTCAAACAAAGAATTTCAAGCTGTTACAAAGATGAGTAGAGCTATGAGCGTTGCTTCTACAAGTGGAGGCAGTGGAGAGGAGCAGAAAGGAATACCAAGTTTTTCAGATGAATTTCTTCAGCTCTTGCCAGGTTCAACACAGAATAGAAAGATTGATGCTGGTGTTTTTAAAGATGACTTCATGGACATCAGAGATGCTGCAACCCCGGGCACAACAGTTTACTCTCTTTTTACATACTTTTATAAAAATTCTGATAAGCCTATCCCTGTTTCAAACCCTTGGACATCTGGTCTGGGTAGGTTATTAGTTCCTGATGTATTCCTAGATTTTGACCTATTTCTTGACCTGGCCAACCATTATGATACCCTCAAAAATACCATCAAAAGAGATGATGGCACTCCTTTGCTGATGTTGAATAGAAATTCTTTCATGCAAGCATTTGGTTTATTCAGCACCATGTCCACCAAAATAGACATGAAGAAACAAGAAAAAAGGTATAGTGCTAACCCTGGTGTTGCAAGGAGTTTGTTGAAGAAGCACATGCCAAAAGAGTTAAGAGATCATGTAGGTCCTAAGGCTGAACCTTACCCATATTATTACAAGTACCTGCACTTTTATATCAAGTACAATGCCTATGCTTTTTACAGAGTATTGGGAATAGATGGAGACACAGAGAGAATAGGGCATGGTATCCTAATGATGGTGTTAGACCTACAAGAGGTGCATTCAAGGACCAGTTATGATTATATCCAGCATATAATCGATGAAATGCACAAGGGTTTTATTGCAACATAGAATAAATTGAAAAATCCTAAGGAGAAGGAGCCAAATTTTTTACATTATTCAGTCTTAATGCACCTTCTCCTGTATTACAACTTTGCAATCATGGACCCCAATAATTTATCTCGTCAAAGATTCTTTCAAGCACAGCCAAATCTTGTCCAGTTCTAGGTTAGGGTTTGGAATTATACTTCTAGAGATTGTGACTTCTATGCCTTCGAGAATTGGATTGTGTTTCCAATTATAAAGAGTCTGGGAATAAGCAGGACCAAAATTCCCTTAAAGGTCATACAACTACTTAGGCCTTGTGAGCATATAGAAAATTGGCCTGGAAAACACAACTGGGGTGACTTCTACCTAGAGGAGAATTTCACCATTTTTAGAGTATTTGGGTGTATTCACCCACCCCATATTTTGCCTTATTATGTGCCCATGAGAGTTGCTGCCATGGAATTCATCTGGCAGCTAATGTTAATTGAAAATGAACATTTTGCGCCACATAAGAAGGGGAGCATAACCCCTCGGCAATTTAGAATTGCAAATTTTACAATAGGTAAAAATGCCATGGATGAAGTAAGTCAATGACTAGAAAAGTTCAGAATGGGGGCTACCCCTTACAGGTATATTGACCCAGAAGGCTTCATGGTAGGGGTTAGAAAATTGTATACTCCTACTATTCCAAATACAAATGAGCATTGTGAATGCATAGAGGAGGATGCTACAAGAAATAACTTGGATGAAGATGACATCCATCTGAAAAGATTAAGAATTCAGGAGCTGCTCAAGCTGCAGACTCAAATAAAGAGATATGGCTTATCTTTTGGAGGTTTTTTCCCTGACCTCATGTATTTTGATAGGATCAAAGCCATGATTGACAACTATTATGTGTTTTTAGATCAATTGGATACTATTCTTGCAAAGAAAGGTGCTCAGTCTCCTGAGCATTCAGAGTCAGAATATGAAAGTGGAGATGATAGTGACTATGCACGACCTTATTTGTATCCTCCACTACAACAGACCCAAGAACAGGAAATGGCTGAGATCCCACATTTGTAGGGAGCAGAAGAGAAACACATTTTAGATTTAACAGTTGCCACACAACCTGGTGATGTGGAAGAGCCTGCAGCAAAGAGGCAAAAGCTAGAATTAGGCCAACCTTCAGCAGAGGGACAGAGCAAGAAAAAGGACAAGGTTAAGGCCTTGATACTAGGTACCAGGTTATACAATCATAACCTGAGGAAGGCAATCAAACAGGGCAAGAAACAAATTCCTGATCTACAATATAAATTTGATCTTCCACTAAGGACATGTGTGGATGAAAGATTTCTCAACCAGTAGAAGTTCCTGGATGATGATAATTTTGTAAAGACTGAGGAATTTAAAGATTTCCTCAGATGGCATAAAGCAGAGCAGCTAAAGTCCCAATTACTTGTAGATGGGAAGGAGATAAGTACTAATGAAGATCTTGTGGCCCTGCAAACTTATGATCCTGAAGTTGAGGATATTTCTCCTGAGGATGCCAGGAAGTTGGTATTAGGAAGTGGTATCTTATTAGTTGAAGGCTGGGATTTGGCATCTGCATTTGTCATAGATCAAATCAGGAAGCAGCCTAACCTTAAAATGGTCAGTGAAGTCCAAATCAGAGAAATGATCAAGGGATTTGGGTATGACCCAAAGTCTTAGGCCTTTGCAATGTGGAACCTGAGCCCTAAAGAGAAAAAGCCAAAATTAGTGAACATTCAAGAGAATATGGTGGGGAAACAGATGGTGTGGTCAGTGCAAAACATAGGAGACTTAGAGATCTCTCAAATAATGACACACTAGGCTCAGTTAAATGAAGACAAGACAAATCAGTTGTCTGAAAGGTATACTTCTCTATTGGAAGAAACCAGTGCACTATCTAAAGATAGAGATATGTGCCACATAAAGCTATACCAAAGAGATCAAATGATAAAAGTATTAACTGATCAATTAGAGGCAAAACCAGAGGTAGTATATGTGCCTGCCCAACCCCCACCTATGCAAATTAAAGACAAGCCTAGGTCAGAAGAGGCTGTAGAACAAAAAGTAGATGAAGAAAAGGGGAATGCTATAGCATTGAAAGCATTGAGAGGCATATTACAACATAGGATTGAGATCCTCAAAGAAAAAGCTGATGTTGTAATTAATA
>MU228484.1:1872734-1901402 GCA_018584345.1 Thuja plicata
TCTTCAAGGGAAAATTGAACCAAATAGAGGCTAAGTTGAGTCTCTTCTCAGCTGATTTTAATAGGTTTATTCCTGCCTTGAAAGGAGAAGATGACCAGGTGAAATCTATAGATGCCTGGAGAGGTGAATTTGACAGCAAAATGAACAGTGAAGAGGCTTTTCTTTTGGGAAAGGAGGTTGATATTGATTGATTTAATTTTCTTTTAGATGAAGCATTCAAGGCTGAGACAAATATCAACAAATTCCTCCTTGATGTCAAAAACATCACCGATGCAAGATGGGACAGAAAAAAGGTGCAGGTACAAAGTACCCAAGACTTCAATTGGCCAATAGACGATGAAGTAAAGGCATGGGAAGTCATGAAAACACCAAATAAAAAGAAACCTGTGGTAGAGGAGGAGATTTTGAATGATGAATGAGGTGACACTTGGTGCTGCACTATTCATGGACATGATGGACAGTTATTTCAAAAAGAAATGTAGGTGAGCAGGCGAGAACAATTACCAGGACTTTGCATAACTACACCAGCTATCACTTACAAATCAGATTGCAGTCGCAAGGTCGGGAGAAGAACAAGACATATCAGATTTTACCTTTTTGACTCAGTCACCTCATCGTTTCTTCTCTCTCTCTCTTTTGTCTATCTTGTATCTTAGGGTTAGGGTTTTGAGATCATCCGAAGCTTGTTGCATCCTTATGGATTCCAAGATGGTCTAGAATCTATATAAATCATAAGACTTGTAATAGTTAGAGGTCTTTGATCTTTTGGAACATTTTGTGAAGAAGAGATATTATATTACAGAATTCAGATATTCTAGTTCATGTCTATCTTTTGAAGCTGTGTAATCTCTCATGTATAAACAAGCTGGATTACATAAATGATATACGGTGCAATTTTACTCTTTTCTACTGTTGTCTCTTTACTTGGTATGTATGCTTTTCTGTGTTAAGGTGTATAAGGTATTCAGTAACACTCTGGTTATAAGGTAACCATCTGATTATTTACAAGTTTCTCTCAAGGAGAGAATTAAATATTGTGAATGATTTCAAGAAGCATACTATTTCATTAAGGATTTGATACAGTAGTCTTGAGGTAACAAGATAGTTTGTAAGGCAACCTACCCTAATTGTTTGAGCTATAAGGCAGTTCAGTGTATGTTGTTTTTGTGATTTCTTTGCTTATTATTGACTCTGCAACCCAAAGGATAGGCACTGGTTCAGAGAACAGTCTGATTATCTATCTATGTCCAAGATATTTCAAGTTATCAAAACCAAATCAATTTAAACACTCTGTTACTAAGAACATATAAGCTGAACTTGTTAAAGGACCTCTGTCAGCAGGACACTATCCATAGTATTGATTCCTTGAAGAGTGAATCAACTAGGTTAACCCTCCTATCAAGAAAAGGAAGAAGGATTAAAACCCTTGTATCACTGATTTTTTGTCATATTAAAGGTTATGATTTGTATGGTTAAATCCTGTATATGATCATGCTTGGTCATTTACAAGATATTTTATGAGTTGGTTCAGGAAAGATACATGACAAATCAGTGTCCACATCAATAAATACTGAGTTAACAACCATTTTAAAAGGTAAAACCTTCCTGAGCATATGTGGAGCTCAAAAATGAAGAAGGACCTTATCCAGTCCTTAGCAATTAGGCTTTTCTTGTCCTTGAATCAGTATTAAAGGGTATGGTGTTCAAGTAAGTTATATCAAGCACTGTGATTCATACAAGAAAAATCCCTAATAGGGACCTTGATCATATTTCACAATAGTGGCATCAATTGATTTGATGTTCTCATTGAGGACTGCTAAGGATGGTAGAAGTGCATTTCTTAACTGTGTTTTCCTTTCGCTTATCTTGCTGATTTCTAACTTTGCTTTCTCAGTTTTGTCTAATTGCCCTTGGTAGACATTGTTAAATATGTTCATGTCTTGGTTTGAAGTTTCAATTGATTTTCTTATGCTATCTATAATTAAATCTGCCTCTTCTACCTTCTTGGTGTGCTTAGAGGTGAGCTTTACTCTTTCCATGCAGTTTTCTATGACTGTCTTTCCTTTATCTGCCAATTCCTTCAATATAGACTACCCAATCTTTAAGGAGTTCAAGTCTAAGGTAAAGTTCTTTACCAAATCATCCAGTCTCTCCTTCTTCTATTCATTTTTCTACAATCTTAGTAGTAGAGTCTACTAAGCTTATAAAGTGTGATTTGAAGTTTGAAAAATTTTTGTCCACATCTTCAACTAATTGGACTTTCGCTACTTTCTGATCAGTAGGCACTAAGTCATTCAAAATGTTCACTGTCTCCAAGAAGCAAGGGTTCCTCATCACTTGTTTTTCCTTTTCTTTCTCCATAGCAAGAACATTGATTTTGATTAGGTCTTCTTCTCCCCATGCATCCAAACTTGCTGAATTAGGAGTTAACCTTGACAACAATGAGGTAGATGGTTGAGTGGATGGTGAGAATATAGTGTTCTGACTGGTATCCATGCATTCAACCTTCACTAGTTTCTATTTTATCGAAATCTTGTCACCTTGCATATCATCTTGAGTATCTTCATTTATGTCAACTTGGTCATTGATGGGAACTTCATCTTGTTGTGCAGCGGTATCATCAGTGCACATTTCTTTAGTGCTTACAAATGCCTTATCAACCTTGTCCATGTCTTTTTTAGATGCAGTCATGGAAATCTTGACATTGTAAACTATTATAGTGTCTTCTAAGTCTTTATCTATATCAAAAGTTATTGTCACTCTGGGTGCAAAGACCTGTGGACCTGTCATAGGTACAATCTGAATTACTGGAGTTGTAGCCTGTTTGGGAGGAGCTGGAGTAACTTTTGACATAGGCACTGTTGGTGGATACATGTGTCTATCCATAAATAATTGTGCAAATGCCTTTTTAGTCTCCTTACCTATATGTTCATACTCCTTGTTCATTATTTGTAGGGTCCTTGTCTTAGTTTGGAGATGAGGCTTCACTAGATCTAACAATATAGCCTTCTCATCATGCAAGCATACAGGAAGAAGAGTATCCAATGTTTCTTCTCTTATCCTCATGTCTTCCTCAATTGCATGTCTCTTCATTATCTCCAACAAGTTCCATAACTGATCTGGTATCACTGTCTTGAGTTCAAGAACTATCTTTTTGAACTTGATCATATGAGATATGATCATAGAGTGTATCTTGGTCTTATCAATTTCTTGATACTTGTCATGGACTTTAGATAGTGTAGCTAATCTCCCTTCATTAACAATCCTTTTCCTCAACACATTTATACTAGGTCTAAATCCTACCTCAGGAGGAGCTTGAATATTCTTAGCTTTTCTCCGAGTGTTCCTTGAGGATGGGTGATTTGTAGGTGCCTATTTTCTTCCTCTATTCTTCTTGCTTGGTGTAGACAATGGAGATGAATCTAAGTCAATGGTGGTAGAGGGCGCAGAGGTGCTCTCTACTTTCTTCTTCTTCTGGATCTGTTCAAATTTCTCAAGTTATTTTGCTATCTTGGCATCTCTGGCTTTGTCAAGATCTTCTTGAGTGACTCCATGAACTTTCAATCTGTTGGATGTAATTCTAGAAGCTTTCCTTTTATTATCAACACTGTGTAAGATAGTATCCACTTCATTTGTCTTCTCTCTGTAGGTGCCCCACCTAGGCTCATTAAGATCTTTGGACACTGACAATAGAACTTGTCCATATCCCTCTAGCACATGTTCTTCCATTTCATAACCAAGAGGATGAATCCATTTAGTTCTCGGTTCAACTTCCTCCATGCATGTGCAATCTATTTCTACCATGAAACATATGGTATCCTTGTATTTGTCAACTATCTTCTCAGATAGTCTGTACCTATTCTGCATTTTGATTTTGAATGTCTTTAAATATCCATATCCATGGCATCCCTTGCACTACTCTCTAATGTGACCTTGAGTGATATCTGCGACATTGTGGGTTTGCTCCTATCTAGGTAAAGGTTTGTAGCCTTTCCAACTATATGGAAATACAAGTAGATGACCAGAGATCCAAACCTAAATGTCTTGCTTCTGTCATGTTTGATGATTCAGATGTTGTCAATCAATTGACCATGCAAGATCTCACATAATTTGTATTGAGTGTTGTCCTTCACCATTATTATAGCTGCTAGGACTATTGCTGTAGAGACATTGTTCAACCTACTTGCTTGATGAAACTTATATTCAAGTATCATTGTCAGTAGTTTTATGTCATCTTCTTTGATAGGGTCAACTGTCATTCCATGCTTGTCACTTCTAGATAGACAAACTTGTTCAATCTACTTTTCTACATTCTTGCCAATGGGAAAGAGTGGTCCAGTGTTGGGCAGTCTGATTAATTCATGAATTAGGTCTATGGTGATACACACAGGGACCTCACCAATCCAATAAAGATCATCATGTATTCTACTCAACAAAATCTTTACCCATTCGGGCTCATCAAAATCATGCACATTAGAATACTCAAAGATAGGGTTATCAATCAAGTGCATGAATTCATCTTTGAATGTGTAGTCAGGTTTCATCATGGATTCCATATGAGTAGCTATTTTGACATCTCCTATTGTTTCCTTCTTGCAGTATATGTACGCACGGATATCTTCCACGTGAACAACACCTAGTGGGGTTTTGGAGAAAGCCCCTTCCACATCATCCAATATGGATTTGAATGGATGTTTCTTGAATACAAATATTTTCCTTTCTTCTATATCAAACAAAAATGGAGTTGCCATACTTACTTGGAATTTGCTTAAGTAGGGTTTCACAAAATTCTAAAATGGCGTGACTGCTAGGGTTCCATTTCAAACTTCTTATCCATTCGGTCAACTGCCAAATCTATTATGCCTTTGTGCCTTGATGTCTAGTGCTTCAATGCTCTCCAAATTCTGTGCTCTTTGAATGAAAGTGTGAAGATGATCGAATACTTTCTTTCTTTTTATACAATCTACCGCATTTAATGTTTTCAACCGTACGCAAATTACCCAGTGGTTTTGAAAATTTGATCCTGATGCATTTTAGACAATGCGTGAATGTATATAACAATATAATGTTATTGTAACCATGATTTCATAGGCGCATACTTAGAGGTGAGTATACCAACTGCGTAGGAGTCCTGAGCTAGAATAGCTCCCCCTAAGACCAAGAAGGTCTATTCAAGCAGAAGTAGAGGGTGTGTCCACTGTGGATGCATAAACTACTTTGTCAAAATATTTTTCCTTCTTTACTTCAACCCAAATTTTTCTTGAGTCTTCATTTTCTTGAACAAACTTAACTTCTCCTTTCTCTTCAAATAGTGATTTCATAGGTTCATCTTGCTTCTGAGTTTTGGATCTACAAAACTTTGAGATGTGTCCTACCTTTCCACATGTGTGACAAATAATAGGAGGTCTGATTCTTTTTTTCATCATGTTGCATTGCTTTGTTGTGTGTCCATTGTAGTTACATATTTGACATGTAGTGTTTTGCAAATTCCTTTGAGGTTGATTTATCTGATTGTTTTGATTTATTCTTCTTTGATTCTGCTGTGACTAAGTTCTGCAATGTATAGCCCTATGACCAAATTTATTACAAGAGAAACAATAACCATTGAAGGGTCTTACCTTTTTTCAATCTCTTTCCAATGACCATGTTTGTTGCATGCATAACAATTTATGTTAACTTGCTTGATTTCCCTTTTTGGTAGATTTTCTTTAATCTCTTCAACATTTTCAAATTTCCTTGCTTATGAAGGTGTTTCATGAGGTTTCTCTTTTTCCTATAATGAATTGACTTCAGTTTGTGTTATATTGAATCCAAGACTAGTAGTGTCACCCTTTTGCTTTTGTGCATTGAGCTGAGATTGAAGTGAATCAAAACTTGTGTGAAGTTTATCAATCTTATCCTTTGCTTCTATTAATTCAAATTCCAACTTCTTTTTTATGTTTTCTAATTCCAAAAATTTCATGTTTGCTTTTAAAATCTCATCATCTAGTTGCTTGCTTTCTTTGATCTTTTCTTCAATAGCAATTTGTCTATCTATGAGCTATTCATCTAAATTCTCAACTTTATCCTTCAGAGACATATTCTCTTCATTGAGATTTTTGATCATTTTCCCTAAGTCACTTGTAGAACAATCTTTCAAATGTTTTCTTAGTTTCTTGATAAGCATTTGTGAACCATCAAATTTCAGTCTAAGTTCTTCATTTTATTTTTCAGAACTATCAAGGTCTTCAAGAGCTGCTTCAAGATTCTTTTTCAAATGTTTTGCTTCTGCTGAGTCCATGATCTCCTTAAGTGGTTAAACTTATTTGTTGAGGACCAGAGCTCTGATACCAATTGTTAGAAACACTGAGAGGGGGGTGGGGGGTGAATCAGTGTTTGTCTTATTAATTACTTTTAGCAACTTAAGCATAAATCAAACATACATAGAATGAAGCTTTAACACAACAACTTATAACACATGATATGATTACGCGAAAACTTTGATCAGAGGAAAACACTAGTGGGAATTATTACCCACAAATGTTGTACTAAGTAGAATGAACGTGTGAGAGTTCCTTTGCCCTGTTTGAAGCACTCTTTACAATATGAGTACAATGAATTGGTTAAAGGTTAGATGCTATTAAGAGTCTTTTAAAAAACCATATTAAAGGTATATGGCTCACTGCCCAATAATATGAAGGCTACAACCTTCTAAAAGATGATATGCACTATTCAAAATGAACTGTTGTGATGACACTGTTGTCTGATCAGTTCCATGTATGTGTGAATGCTCTTACTCTCTCAAAGAAATATATCATATACTGAATTCATAGTACTATCCCTCTTTATCTTCCTCTTGCATAATAATTGACACTTCTAACATATCTTTACATTACATACTTATATCTTCAAATTTGAATGGGCATGACCCAAAACAAAACACTAGTTGGCCCTAAAACAAAATATACAATTCTTTTGAATAGGTCAGCTTCAAGAATGTTTACTACAATGTTAATTACATCATTACAAACATATAAAAAAAGGTGCTTAGCCATTACATCATAAAATAACACACGCTGATCAAAACACTTAGTCATCTTCCATGCTTTGTCTCCTAGACTGCTGGTTTATTGATCTGCTTGTAACTTTGTCAAACTATAGTTCCATACTATGCGTGTCTAGATGTAGCATGTACACATGTCATACAACTTATATCTAAATGCACATAAGTTGAATCGATCTCTTGCACATGCGTTGATGTGCTAATTGCTGAGTATCTCTATCTGCCCTAATTTTCTTACTTAGTCATTTTGTCTTTCATGACAGAAACTAAACATGACTTTGTTTCCATGATGACAACACAAAATGAGTCATGCATCCTTAGGTAGTCAACATGCCAACACAATGGGCCTTTGAAAACTAGGTAATCCTTAAATTCTCTTCAAATTACTATCAGCGAGGTAATGGCGTAGCAGAGTCTACAAACAAAAATCTGACAACAATGATTAAACACCTCCTAGATGACAACCCCAAGGACTGGCACACGCAGCTAGAAATATGATTTATGGAATGATCACGTAAGGATCAAGAATGCCCTAGGGAAATCTCCATATCAACTAGTCTATGAATTACAACCAGTCTTTCCTATGAACCTAAAGATCCCAATTCTGAGATTCATGGACCAATATGTAGGGGAGGAAGATCGAGTACAAATCAGACTCATGAATCTCCTGGACCTAGAGGAGAAATGAACTTTAGCCTTGGAATATGTATCAAAGCATTAGGCTGTAGTTAAAAGGTGGTTTAACAAGAGAGCTACCATCAAGGCCTTCTAGATCTCTGACCTTGTCCTCATGTGGGATAAGGCGAAAGAAAATCCAGGTAGCCACACCAAGCTCCAAAGATTGTGGACATGCCCTTAACAAATATCAAAGATCCTGGGGGAGAACACTTTTAGGATCAACAGATTGAATGGAGGATTGACCCCATTTCCCATCAATGGGCAATTCCTCAAACATTACTTTGGATCCTTAGCGGGACCATATTTCATCCGTTGTACCATAGTCACCTTTGCATTTTTTTTTCTTTGTCGTCCTCATCGTTAGTCTTTCCTTCCATTCATGTTTATTCTTTTCTTTTGTCAGGGGCTCATTTTGTTGCTTTGGGTCAGTTTGTTTTGGATCTAGTCCAAGGTGGTCCACAAAAGGAGCAGAGGTATTTCTTAGTGAAATTTCTCCAAGGGTACATGGAGCATAGAAGAACCTTCCTAAAAGACAAAGTAGTGATAATTATCATTGACAAACAAGGAGTTCAAAGTTTGGTTATCCTCATCACAAGACACATTGAGATACAACACTTAAGGGCGTTGGTTTCTAGGGTGTTTTCCAGTTGTAGCCAGCTTGAGTGCATAGGTTTAGGTACCCACTGATCCAAGAACCCAAGTATGAACTTAATGCAGAGGCAATAGTGAAAGAAAAGAGAGCCCAAAAGGGAAAGCAAAAAGAAACACTCAAAATAAAAGTGCCCCAAAGAGGTCACGAGTGTAAAAAACTAGGAAACACCACCTAATCGTTTCTTGGATATATAAAAAAAAAATGGTTATGGACCTAAAGGCATGGAACACACTAAAATCTAAGGCTTGATACATCTCTAAGCAAGCAGAAGAGGTAAAATTATTGTCCAAAAGATGGAGCTCTCAAGAAAGAAAGCTATAGCCTAGCAGGTAGAATATACTTGGGTGACTGTGACAACCTCTACCAGGGCTATGGACGCCTGACTAACAATAGAGAAAGGTTATTCTTGGAACTCAGGGAAAACTTTGTCAGGGCTATGAACACATTACTGGAAGCAAAGCTCTTTTTGGGAAGCCCTGGTCTATTTGGCAAAGGTTGGGAATGGCTGGAAAGCATCTTGGTTATCACAACCAAGGGTCAAGAAATAAACACACATGAACACACACAGGGAAAATAGCAGAAGAGCCTCATATTGAAGGTCATTGAAAAATTATTGACTCCACCACCTCTTGGTTCTGTTCTACTACAAGCTACTTTCTAGAAGAGTAGTGTTGATAAAGAAATGCCTTGGTAATTCCTCCTTTTGTCGGGGCTATTTGTTGTGGGTCCACAACACACACCACATTTTTTTTTGGTCCTCTAACCATGGAGACCCCCTTTTTTGTCTATTTTCTTTAGCTCATGTCTGCCCCTTGTGTAAAATCCAATCAGCCCTCGAAGAAATTTTCTTAAACCAAGTCAAAGAAGGGAAGAGAGCCTTTTTTCAACCTTTTGGAGGACTTAGGTACTCTAAAATGCTGATATGGCTGAAAGACCAAAAACCTATCCCTTTCAGTGTTTTCGGCCTCTGAAAACCCTGAAAGGCTGAAGGATCTCTCTCTCCAAAATTGTCAGTCTTTCAGACTCTGAGATCCCCAAAATGACTGACATCAGCCCGTGGGTTATAAACTGGAGAGGCCTTAAAAGTTTAAGTCACTTGTCATTTTTTATTTCTGCATGCAATTTTCTCTACTCCTCTTCATCAACTGCTTGCATTTTTTGAGACGTCTGGTTGTCCTCCCGTTCCTAGTTATTTTGAGGTAGGTTCTTCTTGCATACCTTGATTTTGTGTTTCAGGTCTCAAAGGGTTTGTTTTTCTCCTAGTGCCTATCTAGCCTAGGGCACCTTTTTTCTTGGTGTCATTGGGGCTTTGTGCCTTTGTGTTCCGACAGGGATGTCCCTCCCTATCAGACCTAAGATTTTCTAGTTTCCCTTTTGTCCTAGGTTTTAGGTTTTTTTTTTGTTATTTTCATTGATCACGGCCCTTGCCATAGGTTTTTGGCCTCCGAAAGGCCAAAAATGGATCTTCAAAGCTTTCACCCTAAGTGTCATTTTGGACTTGTCAATCTTTTGGACCTCTAAAAGGTCTGAAAGATTGAAAGGTCTAAAAAGGCTGAAAGCCTCCTTGCAACATGAGGTTTGACCTTTTAGGGTTCCTCGACAATTTTGGACTTTCGACATCTGCAAACAAACACTTCACAATTTCAGATCTTGAAAGGTTTGAAGGACCTTATTCTAAAAAATAACTCTTTTTCATAGGCCAAAAGTGCAAAAATTTGCACTTAGATGTTTAAACAGCTTTTTGTTTTGCTTTCCTAGTTTAAATTGTTTTTTTCTGTTCAATAAGCTACTGATTACTTGTTTTTATTGTAGGAATGACTAAAACAAAGATAACCTCTTTGATGAAGTATCAATATAAAGGGAATACCCTAATTTCTAAAGTGGGGAACAAGCATAGTGAGATAACAGATACCAACATCGACAACGTAGACTGGAATGAGTTCCTAACTTAGTGTTCTCAGCTAGAAAATAGTTTTGATGACTGCACCGCATTGGTCCTAAGTGGGTTGGTATACATAGCCACACACACAATAGTTGTCTCATCTTTAGAGCTAATTGTCACCCTGGCTCACCACTATGACTCAGATAAAAGGGTGGTTGTAAACACAGAGGATCAGGTGGTATTGGATATAAGGCTAGATGTCATTGAAGATGTCTTACACCTTCACAAAGGCATAGACAAGTTCTATGACTTCCATATTGGAAAAGGGACCAAGTGGTTCAGAAATAGAGAGAAGGAAATAAATGAGATGATGAACAATGAGTACCTCAAGCAACCTCTTCCAAAGAACAAGTTGGAGAAGATAGACCTCTGAAGAGGCTATATGAAAGATGACATCCAAGCAGCCATAACATTGATAAGCTGGGTGTATGGGCTACCTTACTCCACTCAACTTGAGCATTGGATGATCCTATTGATAGAAAGAATCCAGGAATGAAAGGAAAGATTTGACTGGGGCACTATTATTAGTGACAATTTGGATGAGAAATTGACAGCAGTGAAACACAATCCTAAGTTCTACATGAGCACCTACATGGTTTACTTACTAGTAGCATAGGAAGATTATCCAGGCCTTACCAAGAAGGGGAGTCTAAATGATCCAAATGTGTGGCCCTACATTGTATACCCACAACTAATAAAAAGGGCGCACATGCTAGAGGATTCCCCTGACTACAGGATAGTTAATGATGCATTCATATTCACAGTCATCCGATCCATTGAAGTTGACTTTGCTAAGAGGATGGCAGAGGAGGCTACTACTAAAGTAAAGGCCATCGGGGCCTATTTTATCCAATTTAGGACTTTCACATACATTCAAATAGCTAGGTCAACCTTGCAACCAAAGAAGCTACCCAGGTATCCATCCGATTGGATAATTATATTGGAGATGGCTAGACAGCTCGTAGATGCATACAAGTACATAAAACATAAAAAGAAGCATTGTTGGGACTTTTCCATCTCTTTGGGATCATACGCACTGCAAGACATGAAAGTTTGAAAATCCTTGGCTTTTGAATGGGATGATTGTCCCTTGCAGCTCTATAAAATAGTGCAAGCCCGTTTTGACCCCATAGGTACATACAGCTACATTATTGGAAAATTCTACATACACGAGCCACACTTGGAAGGCCACAAGATAAATTGCATATATGATCATGAGGCCAGGATCCAGGACTATTGCAGAATGAACCTCACTCTGGAAAAATAGGTATTAAAGGTTCCTATCTCCTCAAAGGTTTGGGAATGTGATTCAGACGAAGTCTTAGAGGACATTTACTCAAAAGACAAGGTATATGACCAACCAATCATGAATGAAAAGGTAGACAAGGATGAAAATGATGACATAGACTTCCGAGTGAGGCTTGTGATAAAGACCATGATAACTTGGATCAAGAAGCCACACAAAATGAGTCTAATCCCTATAAAAACATTGATGGAGCCCTCAAGGAAAATAGAAAAAATAGCAGGGGGAGAAGGCCACAGTTCCTACGTACAAAAAAGCTCCCCCTTAAAAGCCAAGAATCATGTATGGTCATGAAAGACCAGTTGAGTATGGCTCTAATCCTAGGCCCAAGAAGACAAGAATGATAGGCCAGATTGACAAACTAGCAGGGCCATCACAACCCCTATCAGGTGAAGGCCCATCTACCTATGGCCAGTCTCCCCCCACAAGTGAGAAGGGAAAGAAAACATATAAAAGGAAGAAGAGTTATGAATCTCCATGGTTAGAAATGGTACAAGAAGATTCTAAGGAAGCAGAAGAAGAGGAGATCCTAGTACGAAGGATGAGATTGCAAAAAAGGAGAGAAAAAGAGGTTATCAAGAAACATTAAGAAGATCCTAAAGAAGAGGATAATCCTTTGGATGCCTTAGGATCTGATGAGTTTATGATTTTTTATTTTGAAGGACTTGAAGGCTATTTAGATCATGGCTAGGATGTAGGCACTTGAGCACCATCACTTATCCAGCCACAAGTGACCCTCACTCAACCACCAGTCCAGTTCATGAATCCTTTAGTGGATGTCCCTGCTACACAAGTGAACTCTAGTTTCACTCAAGAGCCTGAGATTTAGGATAGTGGGATAGCCTGAGTTACTAATATGGATAATATAGAAAGGGAAGTACCTGTTTCCACTCCACCACCTCATATCCCTACTCCACCAACTTCTCTACCACCTCCAATTCCAACTCCACCACCATTAATTCCAATCCCAAAACCTACTCCTACACCAAATATACCCTCCTCTACTACTACCATTCTCCCATCTCCCACTCTAGCCATACCAACACTAACTCCATCAACATCAATCCCTTCACCATGCACCACCCAGGTTTCTAAAGAAGTAGTAAGTACCAAAGGTACATCACCTTTCCAGACCACACTGGAGGCCATGACCGGCCTTAGGTCAGAAGTACTAATTAACTCTTTAGTAGATGAGGGCCCAAACAAAGAAGGAGAAATTTTGGTAATTGAATGAGGTGAGGTGGAGGGAGAGATGGAAGAAGGGGAAATGGATATGGATATAGAGGGGGATAGAATGAAGGAAGGAGGGAGAAAACAAGAAAGGGGGTAGGAGAAGGAATCAGAGCAAGACATAACTCTGAGAGTACAAGGCTTAACTTTGATCCTCCAAGTTGCACCATATGAACCTATAACTACATCTAGAAAGCCTACTTGGTTTACCAAGGAGATAAAACCCAGGAAGAGAACTTACACCAATGAATTAGACAGAGAGGATACCAATATGACCTTTGTAAATCAAGCCTTCCACAGGCAAAAATTGATGTACCGGCAAGAACCATGTCATATGTGACTCAGGACATTAGGGGTCATTGGAAATCCCAGATAGCTATCCCACCCTCAATAACTTCTCAAAAACCTAGCACAATGGAAGATTATACATTCAGAGAGGTGGATCTGGGTGAACCCACTAGAGAAGGGACCAAGACACTAGCAGCTCTAGGGCTTAAGCAGGCTTTAGGGTTCATGAGTAAAGATGAAGAGACCATCAAAACCTTAACAGACCAAAATGAAGCTTTAAAAGGATTCATTCAAAATATGTTGGGTCCTATTGACCCAAATTGTTTAGAGGCTTCATTACAAGCCATGCTAAATAAAAAGGCTACACCAGATTTGCCGACAGGTTTGACTCCTTCTTTCATCCAAGCAAGTGTTGATTGGAGAAGTAACTTTGAACAATTCATAGAGAAGGCTATCCCATTGGTATTTAGGCCATACATAACTATATTGGTTGAGGAAAATTCACTAATTGACTTGGCGCAGAATGATGGAAGTATAGATTCAGAAATAGTTAAGTGGCAAGCAGCCCTCCAAGACCTGGAGATAATTCAAGAGCAACGTTTCCAAATCCTGGTGAAGGTCTTTGAAGGAAAAGAACTAGACAAGATTAAGGCATGGATTGAACATATGACCAAACCAATTAATGTTTACAAGAAACACATTCCCTCATAGATGACAAGCGAGAGGAAGTGATAAAATGGATTGAAGATATGGATACATTTTTCACAGGGGTTGGCCTTGATGTATATCAGGATAAAGACAAACATGCTCTAAATCCGTCAAAAGAGGTGGTTCAACATTTCAAAGATGTTTTTGCAAGAGTTAGCACCAAAGAGGCCCTACAGTAGTTATTTTACCTAAAAGAGGAAATACAAAGGATATCCCAACATGAGGAAGAGATCACGTTCTTCTCTTCTTAATTAACTATCTTCAAAAAGGAACAAGAACAAAGGGTCACCAAGATAAAAAGAAAGGAGATAATTTTTGAAGAAGTTCAGGAGATAGTACAGAGGCTCCAAACAGCTCAACAAGAAGTCTTTCCTAGATAAAGCTTCAAGGTCCAGTTAACAGGTGCACAGGGCAAGATTTTCACACTTAGCTAAATTTCTACTAAGGTAGATTTTTTTCGGCCTTTCGACCTTTGACATTTTGGCCTTTTGGCCCTGAAACAAGAAACATTTTTTTGGCCTTTCGGCCTTTGAAACTTTTAGCCTTTTCGGCCTCTTCAAGTTATTTCAGCCTTTCAGCCTGCGACAAGTCCAAAGTTTTGGGACTCTTCTAAATTTTGAATGATGGGAAACATCTAAGAAATTTTAAAGGCATTAAAGTTTCAGGGTAGAGGCCAGGGTCTGAAAACTGTGTGCTTCTAGTGAGGTCACTTTTATCAACACCAGTTGGACTCCAGATCAGATCAATGGACAAATTGAGTTTGTTTTAGAGGGACTAAGGGTCTCCCATTAGTTCCCACCGCCAGTAACAGCCTCAGATGAAGAATCCAATAAGAACCACAAGAATCAAGAAGAAGACTCCAAGTTCACAGAAGGAACTTACCTTCTTTCCTTTTCTCTTCTTGGCAGATTTTGCCCTCTTTGCATGAGAAAATGGATTGTAAATGGGTTTAAGAATCCATGCAAGTTATATAGTATCAGTTAGCAATAGTTTCCCTTCAGCAAAGTTCTAGTTTTAGCTTTTGTTCTTTAGTTTAGACTCTCTGATGCCCTAACTCTAAAAAATTAGAGTTTTAGATCAAAACTCTATATATTGTAATAAAAAAGAAATGTAAATGGTCAACTTCTTAATAAAATAAAAATCTACATTAGGTGCTTTATTCATGGTGTGTGAATTACTGCTATCTATGCGAATTTATTGAATGTATGCTTGCATTATTCTTTATTTTTAGAG
The DNA here is from genome assembly GCA_018584345.1 of Thuja plicata. NCBI lineage: Eukaryota > Viridiplantae > Streptophyta > Pinopsida > Cupressales > Cupressaceae > Thuja > Thuja plicata. The sequence goes on from MU228484.1 coordinate 1,887,811, forward strand.
AGCCCTTTGTGTTGTTGTGTTTCAAATTTGTGCTACTTTAGTTAGAGTTTTCTGTTGTATATCTACCTTGCTATGATGAATGTGTGGAGGAGGTCATCTTTGGTCTTAACAAGAAATCTGTCTCGTGGGTGTGCACGTCTTGGTGGCTTCGCGATTTGATAGATTTTGAATATCTCATACAGGTAAAACATATCTTTTCTCCAAAATGCTTGCATCTGTGGAGTAGTGAATTGTGACATGGTCTGATTTATGCTTCATGGCTTGATCCAAATCTCTCGAGCATTCAATTTGCAAGGAAGGGTTTACAGTGGTTTATGTCTTTAGGATTTCACTTTTCTTTACAATTTCCTGCATTTCTTGTTACCCTCATCTCTTTAAATTCTATCTTGAAATTCTAAAAATCGCTATCTTAAAAAATACAAAAGTTGCATGTTATTTACCATACCCATACTTGTTAAAATAGAAAATACCAAAAAAGAAACTAACAATATTTTACATTTTTTTGTCTTGAATGTACCAGCAAAGGCCTCCTCTTGAACAATCACATTTATCTTCAACTAAGTAACCAAGCAGGTTATGACCCGACCCCAGAAAACCTTGGGAATAACTCTGTTATTCTTTCAAGAGAGAAAATTGAATCTCGAGATCCTAGCAAGTTGGCTTGTGTAAAAACAACACTCAACAAAAACTATATTTGCATCAGTCATGCAAATATTTCCACAACTTTGTTGATGTAATCCTTTTGAGATAAAGTAATTTATTTCTTCTTTTTGTCTCATGTGATTGTCATACCAAGAATCTTCTTGGCTGCCCCTAAGTCCTTCATGGCAAATTTACTTGCCAACTTGGTTTTCAGCTCACCAACAATTCAAAAACTTGTGTCAGCTACCAACATGTCATCAACATATAAAAGAAGAATAACAAATTCACCATTTGGAAGTTTCTTGTAATAAATACATGGATCAGATTCACATCTTATGAAATTTTGATCAACCATAAAGTCATCAAATTTCAAGTACCACTGTCACAGGGCTTGCTTCAACCCATACAAACTTCTTCTTAACCTATAATAAAGATGTGCTTGCCCTTTTTTGATAAAACCTTGAGGATGCTCCATATACAGCTCCTCATGCACATCATCATGTAGAAATGTAGTCTTGACATCAAGCTTCTCTAATTCAAGATCCCACACAGCTGTGAGTCCCAAAAAAGTCTGGATAATTGTCATTTTGATGACCGGTGAAAAAAACTTAGTTAAATCAATCCCTTCTTTCTAAGCGTATCCTTTTACCACTAATTGAGCTTTATAGAGTTTTGTACCTCCGCCTTAATTTTTTAGTTTATAAACCCACACGTTCTTAAGTGGTTTCCGATTTGGTGGTAGAGAGACCAAATCCCAAGCGTGATTACCTTCCAACAAACTCATTTCTTCATTCATAGTAGTCATCCATCTATCTTTATCACTTCTTAGACAAGCGACCTTGTAAATGGCTAGTTTTGCTTGCTCAGAAATTAACAATTTGGACTCTGTCTCTTAAGCGAATAAAAATTCAAAGTCTGAGAATTTTGAAGGAATTTTATTTTTTCTAGGTGATCTCCTCAATCCTAGATTTATTCTTGAATCAAGATTGTTTTTATTGTGTATCACAATCTGTGAATGACCACCAAAATCCTTTATTCTCTGTTCAATTTCACTTATATTTTTAGGAGATGCAAGAGTGGAGTGTCGCAGTCCCAAGTTATTATCTGGTATAGACTCTGTGTGAATAGTCTATTCAATAATACCATGGCTTCCAGATAAATACTGTCATGTACCTTCATTTTCAGAAGGAAGCAATCTATATGAAGCATTTGAAGTAATAAAAGGCTATATAGAAGGTAGAGAATTACTCTGTGAACTGCAAATTTCCTCTATTTGGTGCATATGAGGAGAGTAGAGACCTACAATTTCTCCCAGCTATCCACTAATGCTAAGATTGGGTGGGGTCAAAGAATAATGGAACATGCCCTCCTTCATACTACAAAGTTGAAATGATGCCAATTAGGATAGCTGCGCAGTCTTCCATCCAATTTGTGGATCAAAATCCACACTATGAGCAATGTTTCACATTAAACATTGACCTGCGATTTGTTTGATTGTAGGAAAATAATTATTTGAAATGCCAAAGTCATGTTGTAATGTATCTAGATCAAACTATGTGGGAGATAATTCATTCTAAAAAATCATAATTCTAGGCTCGATTTGACTATTAGATGGCAATTTTGAAAGACACACTTTTTCCACTATGTACATTCCCAACATTACCTGTCCTGAGGATTGAATTTGAAGAATCATCTATATCATCATTCCAAATACTATCTATGGATTTAATTTCATCAATTGGATTATTAAAACCAGATGACAAAGAGCTTCTCTGTGGTGCTAAAATAGAGGTTGCAGAATTATACATGTGCTGAGGATTTTTTGTGGTATAGCCTTGTGAATTAGTCATGGGCTTAGAATGTGAAATATCAAACAAGGGAATATAATTATTTCCATGTGTTTCCTCTTACAAATCTTGAAATATCATCTCATGAAAAACCACATCTTGACTCCTCATAATTTTCTTCTCTATTGGATCCCACATCTGAAAACCAAACTCATCTTCTCCATAGCCCACAAATATACATCGCTGTGATTTTGAATCAAGTTTACTCATCTTCTCCTTGGGAACATGAATGAATGATTGAAAACCAAACACTTGAATATGAGAATAAGAAATTCTCTTTCCCAACCATTCTTCTTCCAAAAATACCAAAATCCAATCAAGATGAGGGACTGCAATTGATTAAATAAACAGTGGTATTACATACTTCCACCCAGAATTCTTTGCCCAAACTAGCATTAGAAAGCATACATATATATATTTCTCAAGAATTGTTCAATTCAACCTTTCTGCTACCCCATTTTCTTGTGGAGTATATGGGACAACATTGATTATACAAATACCATAGTTTGCACAAATATTATCAAACTCCAAAGAACAAAATTCACACCCATTATCCATCTTTAAACATTTTATTTTATGACCACTTTGATTTTCAACTTCTTTGAAAATTTTAAATTTTGAAAATACTTCAAATTTATGAGACATCATGTAAATCCACACTTTTCGAGTATAGTCATCAAGAAAGGTAACAAAATAGTTTGCACCTCCATAAGAAGTTACCTCCATAGGTCCAAATACATCTGAATATACTAGCTCTAGCAGCGTTCTCTTGTTTTCATGTCCATTCTTCAAGAAGCTAACCTATTTTTGTTTTCCACAAAGACAATGTTTGCAAAATTCCAAATCTACATATTTTAGGCTCGGTAATTGATCATGGTTGAGTATCACTTCAAGGCCTTTCTTTCTCATATGGCCTAACCTTTGATTCCAAAGAGCTACATCACTTCCTATGACTTTCATAGCAGCTCCCACCTCACTAGGACGCTCTAAAAGATACAAACTACCAACTCTATTGCCTTTGGAAATTACCATGGAACCTTTGGTTACCTTCCATAAATTTGCAAAGAAAAATGTATGGCAGCCTTGTGTATGCAACCGACTGATAGAAATTAGATTTCTTTTTAGCTTTGGAATATGATGAACATCTTTGCGAAGTCATTGTCCTCCTCCTTCCAATGGAAAAAAAACATCACCTTTGCCAATAATTTCACAAGAATTATTATCACCCAAATAAACTTTTCCAAATTCACCTTCTTGATAATTTGTGAGCAAATTCGTACAAGAAGTGGCATTAAAAGAAGCGCCGAAATCCATGATCCAATAATTTTATTTTGTGTCACTTGTAGAAAGTACTAAAATACCATCATCCTTGTCATGTGCAATATTTTCTTCGTTGTCCAAAACCCTTTCTTGCGCCTTTTTATATTTGCAACAATCTTGCATAACATGACCAACTTTATCACAAAACCAACAACCATTTTGTCTACCTCTTGACTCTGATCTTCTTGTAGATTGAGACCTTCGATTATTGTTATTTATACCTCTATTATGGCTTCTTCCCTTATTTTTGGTACACACCATTGTTAGATCTTCACTCTTTGAGGACTCCATATTCTTCCTTCTCATGTCTTCGTTGAGAAGAGTTGCTGAAACTTCATCAAATGATAAATTTTTTGTGCTTGATGTTGTAGTGCTAACAATGGTTACAACTCTTTCCCAGCTATTTGGAAGGGAGAAGAACAATAAAACAACATTGTTCTCATCATCTTGTTTCATTCCAACTGAATCCACTTGGCTGATCAAGGTATTGAAATCATTGAGATGATTCGTCATGGCCTCATCTTCCCTCATCTTTAATTTGTATAACTTCTTCATAATGAAGACTTATTTTCTATGGATGCCATTGCATATGTGGCTGTGAGTTTGTCCCATACATCCTTTTTTATTGCTTCAATTGCAACATTGTACAACATGTTATCATTTAAAGAGAGAAAAAATGTTTCTTTTGGATTTTTCATCCAGCGATTCCCAATCTTTGTTACTCGTTGTGCTTGGATTATTTGTCTTCCCTTCGATTGAAAGTGAGAGGCTTTTATTGATCAGCAAAGATTTCATTTGGATCTTCCATATCTTGAAGTTATTTCCAGAAAGTTTCTACACTCTTAAATCTTCCATAACTTGTGAAGAAATCCTTTATGTTTCTCAACCAACGGTTCTAACCCGCTCTGATACCAATTGTAAAACTATAAAATAGAGAAATGAGAAAAACATATTTAAGTAGACAAACAAAGAATTGACACAACACGGATTTATCATGGTTCACAAATTGGCTATGTCTACACTAAGCAGAGGTTTCTTATGAAATTAAAAACAGAACAAAATACAATGGTTATAGCAGTAGCTTTATAATAAGCTCTCAATACAAAGAGTCAGAAGACAAAGAGTCTTCTTTTGGAGGGAAAGAAAAGAACTCCATTGGAATTCATCTCAACATGTACATAATCTATTCCAAACCTTTCATTTTTCCCACACTTGGGAAGAATATAGGAAAAATGTTGTTTTACACTTTCCAATCACAATACTTGAAACTTTCTACAGTCTGTTCATAAATCTATTTTGTTGTGCATTTATGAAAAGTTTCTAGAGTTTTTTAAACAAATATTTTTGTGTGTGTCTAATATAAAATGGTAGTTAGTCAAATTTAACTATTTAACACTTTCAACTTAAGAATCAGTAAATAATATGTATTGTTTGTGTTATCATACCCCTTACATTATTCTAAAGTCGTCACTCTCTTGGTCTATACTTTCATCTTCTAAAATCAATACCAAAACCAATCTCCTTATTATTTCTTCTATAATCTATTCATAATAATTAAAAATTAGATCATAAATTAATGGGGAATAGAGTGACTAGCCTACATGTTGTAGCAAGAATTGTACAAATGCTACTGTGGGAAAACCAAGTTGACTAGGATCACATCTCTAATTCCTAAGACTTTTTTAGAAGCACAAGTATTTGTATGTTAATACCATCATGCTTAAATATATTATAGACATAAAATAAATATTTTTTCTAATAACATCATGCTTCACTATATTATACATATAATTTAACATTATGTGTAGGTGTACAACATTTGGCCTACAATTAAAAGTAAGGAAGGAATCTACTTATATTCTAGTCATATCCCATAGATATTAGATAAAGATTAATTTAAGCGTATCTTAACACAAATGATTATAAAATTTAATAATTTTTTTTGTTATATTTAAAAGTTATTTTATTTTAGAGTACTATCTAATAAAATGAGAACATTATTTTACTGAAAAGTCATATTTTCAAAATTATCGAACGGGAGAGATGTGGGAGGGGAAGCGTACCTAAGGTTTCAAACATTACCCAAGATGAAAGGGACATTTGGAAGGAGATGATAATGATAATTGTGTTGTTTACAGAGAATATGCTTCGTAGAACTTATCTTCCATGATCCAACTACAAGTTGTATGTGCTAATTGTTCTTTCTTGTTGATTACAATAGTTTTATTTATATTTTATTTACTATTATAACTCTAGGGTTCTATATGTTAATATTAGGATGGGATATAGAATTAGGGTTAAGCTTGGGTTTCAAATATTAAACTTAATTTATTAATAAGGGTTTTTGTTTAATCTAGTTTAATATTTAATTAGTTTTAAGATTAGGGTTCATTTTTGTTTAGTATTAGGATTAGGGTTCAATTTGGTCAATAGGTTTAGGGTTGAATTTGGTTTAGCATTCAGTTAGGTTTAAGGTTAGCTTTTAATTTTGTCTACTTTTAATGTTATGGTAAAATTTAATATACTTAGGTTTTATTTGGTTTAATGTTCAATTAGATTTAAGGTTAGGGTTCAATTTAAATGATAAATTAGGTTTAGTTTGAATTAGAATTTGAGTTAAGATCTTGAGTTAATTTAATTGAAATAGTATGGAAACATTCAAATATTATTGTAGATATATATGAAATAAAAATATCTAATTGATACTTGTACTTCAAATATAAACACCACAAAGATTAAATTATGCATTCCCTTTTCTTAACTATTACATAGAAACATTTAAATAATTAAAATAAAAGAGAACACTAAGAAAATGACATGTCAATAGGAGTGCTGGGTAAAAAGGCCACCAGAGGAACACTATCAGCAAAGAGAGGTACTTGGAGAGTGATAGGCCACAAGTGGCCACTTACAATGCAGAAGCCATTGCTAGCACACTTAGTCAACCCACAGAATGGGGCCTAGAATAGAACAAAGTGGCAAAAATTCCATCTTAATGAAAAATAAAGGTAGAATCCCCTCTCAAAGTTCAAATCCCATCAACAAGGATCCTTTCAACCTAAATCTAAAAGGATAACACTTTGATGGTAGATCCCCAACTATAGATCCACCTTCAAGTAGTGAAACCCCTTTCTAACTCAATATAAAAGGAGTCTACCTCTATAGGAGAAACAAAGAGACAAACCAACAAAAAAAGAATAATATCATAAGACCAAATTCCATCCAAAAATCCATAAAGGGGAGCCCACAAAGAGGTATCAACCTCTCTTTGGTAGATCTGAACAAGAGAGTACCTCCCACAAACACAAGGTCATGAATAACCCCCAAACTAGCTATAAACATCAATCAAAGATAGAAGAGAAGAGTGCACCCTTGAAAAATATCAACAATCAACTATCCACAGGAGAAAGAAAGACCACTCTCCATATGCAACAAAATTGACAGTCCAACCAATAAAATAAAAGATATTAAAGTGAGAACCACTTTGAACACCGCAAGCCAAAATAAACAACTCAGGCTTCAAGTAGCCTGTCAACCATAGTGAATCTTCCTATTGGAGAGCCGCCATTTGAAAAACATGGTAGGCACCATATTTTCCCATCCCCATCAATCTTTGAAAATTCATATTTTTTCATCAAGGGTATGCCTCACCCCACGACTGGTCATAATAAGAGAAATAAAAAGCCATAATGTTCATACCCAACAAGGAAAAAAAGGCCCATATGAACATCATCAAAAAAATAGGAGTCTGACCTCATATGCTGGTTGTCATAACACTTGTTTCAAATGACAAATCAGAGAGCGGGCATTCCCTCCTGCAATATCAAATTCCTCATCTGTAAGAAGAACCAAACAGATTACCACCCAATAAATATTACTCCTCTAGAAAAATTGAGATTTATCAATTCTATGCTCCTTAAATACAAAAGAGAAAACAAGAAAAGTGTTACCCAAAATAGGGGAACACCACCTCCATCTGAAAAAATAAAAATAAAAATCCATAAAAAATCAGAGGCCTAGAGATAAGAGATCCATTAACCCTATTCATACTTCACTAAACATAACCACCACCATAGGATACCTGCACCAAAGCAATCGAATGAAGAAAGAGACTACTTCCCCCTCCATTAATTTCTAGAGCATTGAAGAGTCCTCGTTACTCTAGTCCCAATCCATGGCAAACCTAGATAGAGAAACCCTAACAAATAAAGAGTATTGTCTCCTAGTAGCAAAAAAAAGGTTAGAGGCTAAAAAGGCTTCCCAAACAAAATCCATTACATTGAATTATTTAAACAAATTAAATAAATTGTGAATTTACAAATTTAAAAATAAATGTCACTTTTTGAAAATCCTCTATCAAAACAATGTAAAAACACAAGAAAATTTGGAAAATACATAGAGAATCATATAATAAAAATAATAATGAATGACAATGTACATTTCAAGAGTAATAAAAATAAAGGAGAAAGAATAAAAAATATTATTTAATCCAATTAAAATAAATCATTTTCTTAAACCTGAAAGTTTTTGGGTTGGAATGCAAATTTTTAAAAAAGGAAGTATAGTGGGATGGGGAGATATTTTGTAGACCCTAATATTTATTTTATTTTTCTTTGTACCATTGATATACACAACTAGAGTAAATAATATGGACAAACTATCCCTCGACTCTGTCAATTACTGAATAATGTGATTTTTCAACATCATGCAAAATACTCACATGATTCAACCCAGGATAAAAACCTAGAAAAAAAATCTTGTTGTAAGAAAATCTAACAACACTACACATTAAATAAAACAAATCAATTTTTTTTTACTCAGTTGTAATTTTGTCCATGGTGAATGGTTGCATTAATAAAAATTCCTCTATTAATGCTCTTTTAACCCAGGACATTTCTTCAATGCATTTATCCCTAAATAACCTCTAATCGCTTCTCACATTTATCTACCATTAAATGATTTATTTTAAAATGTTAATGGCTTTAAATCAAGATGATCCCAAACTTTTGATGATTATGTTGAAGGAGAGCAAGGATGAGATTAAGACAATTGAGCCCAGAAAAATCAGTCAAACTCCTGCACAATCGATCAAGGAAAGTCTGTCGAACCCGATAACATCGAGGAAATTAAATGGTAGTAAATGGGTAGAGGATGGTTTGTTCCTAGATCAATCATCCATCAAGACATACTTACTGTGATCCAGGGGAGGAGATCCCTCCCTTAGATAACAATGAAGGTGACCACTAGGAACATTACATAATCAATGCCCCTAACAAGATGCGTCTAATTAAACATCAATTTGATTACTGTAGAGGAGATATTGTAACCATGTAGGAAACCAAATTATCTAGAGACAAAACTGAGACAAAACTGAAGGATTCATCAATTTTTTTTGGGTGGGAAGGTATTGCTAGGGAAACAATAGATTCATCAAGGGTTCTCTGTATCCTTTGGAAGCCCAATAAGGTAAATATATCATTTCTCACAATTCTACAGTAATATTTGACTTACACATTACACAACATATACAACCCAACTATGTTTATAGACAAAAAAGGTTTATGGAACATCATTGAAGAGGATCTAAAGAGGCAACAAGATAAGATAGTTTATTACACCCTAGTGATAAAAAAGGAGGGATGGTAAGAATGGCTCAATCATAGGTAGATTTTTCCTATTTCATATCAGCAACATGGTTATTGTATATTGCTTCATCGAATGGAAAATTTACTTGTACCAATAGATGGCGGCGATTTAAGGGATAGAAGAAAGATTGGGCATATTTTTTGATTCCAAAGGACTGGTTGTTGGGATCTACAACTCCTACAATGCTCATTTTGCCTATTTTAATCTCGGATCATTTTCTGATAGTATTGAGCATAGAAGAAGAAGGAAGTAGAACAAGGTGTTAAATGAAATTTGAAATTAAATGGTTCAGGTGGCTAGGGTTCACAGATCTCATTTCTAATTGGTGCTAGGGTTATGGACATATGAAAGGTACATGAATGTTGACCTTTTTTAAATAATTGCAAATATTAAAGGAGAAACTAAAGGTATGGAATAAGAGAGTCTTTAGAAATGTGTTTGAAGAAAGGAAAATAATAGAAGGGGAATTGGAAAAAGTTAGTGTAATTGTGATAAAAAATGGTATTATAGAGGTTGATTTCCTAAGGGAGAAAGGAATAATGAAAGAATATGATGAAATTTTATAATCCAACTTGAATTGTATTGGAAGTCAAAATCAAGGGAAACTTGGTTAAGGTAATACAATGTTTTTTTAATAGCTAAAAAAAGTTGAGAAGAGGGTGGAACAAAATCACTCAGTTCTATCAGAGAAATGGTAATTTAATAACATAGGATAAGGAGATTTTGAGGGAAGGGATCCAATTATTTTAGGATCTTTTGAAAGGTGAAAAATGAGTAGGTTCCATTGATCATATTTTAATAGATGTCATTCCAAGGCTGCTCTCGGATGATGAAAACACGATCCTTTCATCGCCTACAACAATTGTGGAAGTGAAGGTAGATACATTCTAGTTGGAACTAGATAAGGCTCTAGATCAGGATGGATTCAGAACCTTATTATTTTAGAGATTTTGGAACACAATGGAGAAATAAATTTTGTAGGTACAATAGAGGAATCCAAAAGAGGAAGTTAATGCTTAAGAAAATGAACAAAAACAATATTGCTTTAATACCAAAGAAATAGGAGGTACATGACTTTTCTAATTTTTGTCTCATTTCTCTATGTAATATTGTTTATAAAATAATAGCCAAAGTTATTGCTAATAGATTGAAAAAGATACTACCAAAAATTTTCTCTATTTAACAAAGCATGTTTGTCCCAAATAGAAACATTATATAGATGGGATTGTCGTGGCTCATAAAATACTGCATTCCATAAAAAATCAAACATAAGAAGTATGGATAAAGTTAGACATTAAAAAGGCTTGTGAATATCTGTAATGGAGGTTTCTGATTATGGTTATGAGGAAATTTGGTTTTTGTGATCATTAGTTGGAGTAGATTCTTAGTTGCATCTCTACTCTCAGATATTCAATATTAACTAATAGTCAACCACAAGGGTTTTTCCAAGGTGAGCATGAATCCATCAAGGAGACCCAATTTCTCCTTTTCTTTTTTAATAATGGTCGAGACCCTTAGCAGGGAAATTGCGGGTTTGATTAGGAGAGGAATCTGGAAGGGCATAAGAATAGTGCATACATTTCCTCCAGTATCACACCAATTATTTGTAGATGATACAGTATTGCGTGTGAATGTTTCTTAAGATGAATTTGAGGTCATTAATTATGTTTTAGAAAAATATTATAAGGTCTCAGGCCAACAAATTAACAAGGTGAAGTCAAGCATATGTTTTTAATATAGGAAATTCTCTTAGAGAAGAATTTAAGGAATTCAAGAATTCAAAGTAGAATTGCTCCCAATGATTTATCTATCGACACCCTTACTTTTTGGAGCCATTAGAAGTAGATTATGGATAGAAGTGATTAAAAAATGTGGGTGGAGGAACAAAAATTGGAAAGGAAAGTGGTTAACTCTTCTAGGTCACATTACTATAATTAAGGCAGTGTTAGCTATAGTTCCTATCTACATGATGTCAACAATAGAAATGCCAACTAAATTTTTTGATGATTTGAACAAGAAACTAAGAAACTTATTAGTGGATTGTCCTCATGAACAATATAAAATTCTATTATCCATATGGGAAAATTTTTAGAAATTAAAACAGGTAGAAAATGTGGGGATAACACACTTGGGTATTCAAAACATGACATTATTGGAAGATTTAATTTGGAAAATGGCTAAAGACCCAGGTGCTCTATGGTGCAAAAATTTTTAAAATTTTTTTAGAAGAAGTATCTTGACAAGGATAGGTCAGTTTGAATTCTTATAATTGAGAATCCTCCTCATGGTTCAACGATTTAGAATTATATGGTGAAATGTTGGACCATAATTACATACCATATTTCCTGGAGGATCAAAGATGGTAGAAGAGAAGAATTTGGCAGAATTCCTTGAAATGACAACAAAGATTTAATCAGATATCCTAAATTGGGATGGGCAATGGAAATAGAAACCATGATTTGGGGAACAAAACTCAGAGATTATATGCATATAAGGTAGCACTATGGTATATTTGTAACATGTTAAAAGGATTTCTTCACTTTAGGGGAAGATTTGAATACAACATTGACTGTTGAACTGCCCCCAAGAACCATCTTCACTTTTGAAAGTGAAGATGAGGTATTTTTTGTTCTACTCAATTAGGAAATTATTTTTCCAAATTGGGCTATGAAGCATTGAGCAATAGTTTGGAAAAATATGAATGGAATCTAGGTCTGTATGGGAATCCATTCAAACTTCCTAATGATGGAGCATTTACATGGTTAGAAATATAGAACAAAGTATTGACATGGGAAAGATTAAAGAGAAAGGGTTTACAAATTCATTTTGTTTCCCATTGTGCTGTGAGTGGGTTGAAAAAAAAAGAAAATTTATTTGTTCATTTTAATGTCGCTCAATAGCATTAGAGTTTATTTTTGGGTAAATTAAATATCTTGATAGCCTTTCTGATGAAATTGAAATAAATTCTCATTATCTAGTCATTACTGAATTAATGTGCCTTATGGGGAGGTCTTCTGTATGTAATACCAACTGAACCGTCTCACAATAGGTACTTAGTTATCATGCCCAAAGACTCTCTTAGGAATATTTTATTCAATCTAAGGATCACTTCTCCCACCATGAGGTTCATTTAGTTTGTCAACCCAAGGACGTATACTTGAAATGGTACGACACAGTATGTGCACTAAGTTCCTTAAAGAGTCACTCTACCCATGCTGCAGGAAAGTAAAATACGTGAAAGGAATATATACTAGGGTTGTAGGAAGGGAAACACACTTACTTCTTACTGAAATGAATGCTACAAATTTCAAGCTCTACTTAAACCCACTCTTTCAACCTAGAGCATTCACTATAACTATCCTTGCAGGTGCTGCAGGAATATTCACAAAGTACAATGTTGCAGGAAGAAACTGTAATCTTATATCTAGAATGATGGAAATGTAGAAAGTAAATCTATTCTACTTCTAATCTAATCCACCTACCAAGTTGGCCCTCTTGGTCAGATTCTACTAATCTATGAACACAGAATATGAACCAACAGTTACTTCATTATCTTTCAAAACTAATTACATGAGAGTAATGCATAAAACTGGAAATGAACTTGTTGTGCAAGATTTAACAGAACAATGTATTCCAAAAATATCTAAACTTACAAACTATCAATCTCGTCCCTATAAATATAGGATTGACCTCTTCATTCTGAAATGGAAAAAGGAACCAACTAACTAAAACCATGCGAAAGAAAGAAAATAGGAAATGCAACTGCCCATGACATATGAAATGAGGTCTGGGCAGCCAAGTCAACATGCTGAGATTACAGAGGGAATATAGCAGAGCTACATTCATGCATCTCTAAAATAGTGTCTCCTTATTTGCGATAGCCATGTCTAGTGATGCCATGATGGCTTACCCGCTCGGAGCTGGTCTTTAACATCCTCCTTCAATGTTGTTGACCACTCCCAGCGACTCCTACTTCCTGGCAGGATTAGTTATCATGCAAAAGATATTCGTACAAGTAGCTTATTCAAATTAATCTAGATGTTAGAACACACATTCTGATTATTATATGAAATACTACAACATATATATAATATTGGCATAATATGACATATCTATTCCACCCATGGTTTAATGGTT
>MU228484.1:1901501-1912112 GCA_018584345.1 Thuja plicata
TGTGAAATCTCCAACCTCTATTCTCCCTCTCCTTTGGCTTTTGAAGGTGTAGTAGAACCCCCTTGTTTTCTACCAGACATCTACTGTGTGATTTTCCTGCAATCGGTCAAGTCTGTCAGTATTGATGTCATACAGGGGCTAGAGGAGCATTGCTTGCTACATGGTGAGTGGATACTAGAGTTCCTATCTAGTTTGCCTTCCCAGCTGCATGTATTTTGGTGCTCTTTGAATAGCTACTTGGATCTATATAGGACTATGCAGTTCTAATTTCTTCAATGCCTCAGATAACCTACCCCATCTACTTCTGGCTCCAGCCAGAGCTCTCTAAAAGACAAAATAAGATAAACCATCATATTTTGTATAGAAATATATACGAATCCCAAAAAATTTATCTCTTGTTTCCTCCTTGATTTTTCCATAAGTTAAATTGAGCCAATCTCTGAGGAGTATATCTAGCTTGCTACTCTCTGCTCTTAATGGTAATGGCTCTGTTTTCTCCTATTCCCTATATTTTTTCAACTGTCTATCATAGTTGTCTTCATTATGCATCCAAGACATTAATGCCCTTAGGTTTATATCCCCTATGTAAAGTAGAGGATTCCACTCAGTCTTAGCTAGGATAATGAAGTTATGCATGTACAGTTCACAAAGTAGATTTTGCTGCTATGAGGGAAGAGTCTTGTAAAGGCCATAAAATTCTTGGGCTAAATTGAACTCAGAGTCTATATCTTTAATGGTCATCATTAGCTAGAACAAGAGAAACTGTTCCTTCAAATAGATGGTATAAATCCTAGGAGGTGGCCTACATGCAATTATTTGGTCAGCCAATTTGAGGGCATGATCCATCTCTTGTTTTTTCTTTACCAATTGCTCTTTCAATTCTCCAATTTCTTCCCCTTGCTTTGTTATTACTCTTTTCAGTTTCTTCTTCTCCTCTGTCCAAAAAGTTGTTGTTAAAACATACTTATGATGCAATCAAAAGAGAAGATTTTGCAAGATTATTGGGCCATCTTCTCCCTGGTTACTTTGCCTCCTCTATTCCTTCCAAGATTACTCTAAGAAACTTATTAACCAAGTTCTATTGTAGGGTACTAAGGCATTTTCTGCATAGGCTGACTAATGGATTACTAAGGAATCCTCCTTGTTAATGTCTAGAATATCCTAATGGATTCCCAAGGCACTATTTTTGTAAACATCAGGTTCAACTTCATAAGTTTCTGTTGAATACAGTGGAAAGTCTGGAACTACAGACCGATTTGGGGAATCATCTAGAATAGTTTGCACATTGGGTTGTTCATCAAATTGCAAAGGATAAGAGGTTTGGATTTTGGAGGATTCTCTAGGGATTTTTCCTCTCATTCTAGGACTCCTTCACACAGGGGTTTCTACAATTTCTACAGCCTTTTTCTTAATAGCCTTCTTCAGTTTCTTTGTTGTAGGAGAAGCTGCTGCAGGAACCAACTTCCTTTTCTTCCCTTTTGAAGAAGTAGGGGTTTGTGGTTTGGCTGCAAGAACTGAAGGTTCTTCCTCTAATTTTCATTTTCCTTTGGTTCAGGCAGAAGTAGGTACATTTCTCTCATGAGTAGGTAAAGGCACACTTTCTTGAAGATTTACAGTTTCTTCCCCTTGGGTATCTTGTTCAATGGCTGGGTTAGTTAGTATTGCATCATCATGGCCAATTTGTTCATTAGGGTTAATCTATGGTTGTAGGGTTTTCTATTGAAAAAAATTTGACCATGACATGGGAGAAGCATCCCTAAGAGATCTTTATATTAACAATTTAATAAGGGCATGGTGGGTGACAAAATTCACATTCCCTTTTTGGGTCTCCTTAGCACTAATGCATAGCATATTATAAAGAAAATTTGAAACATTTACTGGTAGATTATGCCTTACATAACTTATTAATTTGAAATGATGTGTGTGCAATTTGAAAAACCTCCCTTCACATGTAAAATACCTAATAACGTGCATAGCCAACTCATTAGATGGCAGGGGGATAGACATCCTTTTGAACTCTTGTTTGTTAATTTCCAATGGAGGGTCACCTGGTAGGGTAAACTAGGCCCTAGCTAATCTAGCATCATGTACATTGGGGTAATGTTCCCCAACTATTGGTAACCCATGAACTTCTACTATCCACTCCTCTCTTGCCACCACTATCAATCTCCACATAGTTGCTTTCCCTTCTTCAAATGTACTCGCAAATTTAGCTGCTGAGTCTTCATCAAATTCTATTAACCTTAACAAATATCCTAGCCAGCCACATACATTAAATCTTCTTACCAGTTCAACATCTAAAAGTATTATACCATGTTCTACCAGCTCATGTCTCTCTAACTATCCTCCCATCTATGCTTGCTAATTTCAATTTGTCTTCCCTTTATGCCTTGTTCCTTAAATTTCAGACTACTCATTTTTGAAAAATTATGGGCTTCCTTCCAAATTCCTTTGTTATCCTTAGCATGAACAATGGTGATGTATTTTAACAAGAGAAATCATAGTCTTTAATATGGGTTGTCACATAAATTAATTATAAGTCACATCAGGTCTGAGAATCATGGAGGATTTGGGAATAAAAGTATGACAGTTGTGCGATATCGCAATGGAACGTTAATGAGACAAAGGCTAAGAAAAAATTTTAGGTGAAAAAAAATCTTTTAAGTATAAACAAAAATGAAAATTTGGAATTAATACACTTCCCTCCCCCCTAAAAAACATTGACAAGTGTCCAAACTTGGCATAGTTGGCATGAGGAATGAAACTGGCTTAATGTCGTAATAATATATTTATTGAAGCATTAGATATAATCATCAAAATCTATGTCTAAAAATGGAATTTTTTTGAAAAATTTGTACCTTTCATTTTATCTGTGCACATGCCAAAAAAAGGTGGCAAGAGTGGAATGAAATTGATGGTGGTTTGCATCAGCATACTCAGCTCTTATTGAAAGCAAAGAAAGGAAAATTTTGATGACATGGAGGGTGGGTGGGTGGTAGATAAAGAAATGAGATCAGTTGGAAAGAAGAAGTAGAAAGCGAATGGAGGAATGAACTTCATGTAAACATGAAGTTGTTATTATGGACATGCTCGATGGTATTCTACTGAAGAGCTATAGGAAGAAGGTCTGCACCCTCTGCTACAGGAAGTGTTCCATGTTGCTCGTTTGAAATTTATTGTTGGAATTGCTGCAGGAAGTCTTCTTTCATTTGAGGTTAGTGATACAATTTTAGCCAATTTCTATTGACTAGTAGTTTGAAATGCACTGGGTCAATTGTGGTCAACTGGATGGCTCCATTGGTGAAGAAATTGTTTATTTCATATGGCCCCAGCCATCTTGTCTGCAACTTGCCTGATATTTCTTTGAATCTTGAATTGTATAGCAATGCCCAATCGCTGACTTGAAACTGTTTGTTCTTAATATGTGAGTCATGCCATTTTTTCCTCTGCTTTAGGACTATCTTAGTTCTCTCTAGTGCAGATTTTTTCATTTCATCCAAGGAATTGGGATGCAACAATCGCTCCTTTTGTGCTACAGGAATATCAATATTTAACTCCAGTGTTGTAGGCAGTGTCTTGTGTTCAAATTCAATACGTACCATGACTGCTTTTCCATACAACAACTCAAATGGAGTGAAACCTATAGTGATTTTCCAAGTTTTCCTATAAGCCTAGATGGCTTCTAATAGTCTTCTACTCCAATCTCAGTGATGCAAATGAACTTTTTTTGTTAAGATGGCTTTTATTTCCTGATTTTTAACTTTAGCCTGTCCATTGGCCTAAGGGTGATAATGGATTGACTTCCTATGTATGATATTATATTCTTTCATGAGCTCTGTTGTCAGTTTGGAAGTGAATTGGGCACTTGTTCAGTTACAACTTCTCTCAATACTCCATATCTAGTGAAAATCTCATCATACAAAAATTCTGCAACCTTATGATCCTAGGCATGTTTCATGGCTTTTACTTCGACCCATTTGGTCAAATAATTAGTGCACACTAGGATATAAGAGTTCCCATTGGATGGAGGATCTATTGGACCAATAAAGTCCATACCCCATTTGTTGAATGGAGTTACCATAACCTATGGATTTTGGGGCATTTCATCTGATCTAGTTGGTCGGCCCATTCTCTGACATTTGTCACATTTCCTTGTATAGCTAGCTACATCCTTATGAAGTGTAGGCCAATAATATCTGGTTGTTAAAATATTTTGGGCTATTCTTTTTGCTGCAAAGTGTCCCCCACATGGTTCATTATGACAGGCATGGAGGATGTCATATGACTCATCTTCTCTCACACATCTGCACATTACTTGATCAGGTCTAGTGTAAAATAGTATGTTATCTATCCAAGAGAAATTAAAGCTTTTCTCGACCAGCAGTGTCCTATCTTTGTAAGAAAAATGTGTTGGCATTTTGTTAGCTACAAGGTAATTAGCTATGTCAACAAACCATAAACTTTGGACAGAAAAATGAAACAAATACTTATCTATAAATGCATCATCTATCAGAGTAGTATCTTCTTCAGTATGGTGGATTCTTGATAGATAATCAACTACTACATTTGCCTTGCCAGGCTTGTCCACTATAGTAATGTCAAATTCATTCAAAAGAAGAAGCCATCTTGCTAACCTGCCTATGATAGCAGGTTTGTTCATGAGATATTTGATTGCTGCATGGTCAGTATGAAAAAAAATAGGATAGCCATTTATGTAACGACAGAATTTTTTTAGAGAATAAACTATTGCTAGTAATTCTTTCTCGGTTACTGTATAGTTTAACTCTGGTCCATGGAGGCTTTTACTAATGTAGTAAATTGCATTCTCTAGGTTACTAGACTTTTGTAATAACATAGCACCTATTGCATAGTCTGAAGCATCTATATGAATGTGAAATGGAAAAGTCCAATCATGACCCTTAAGTATGGGTGTAGTGGTCAATAGTTTCTTAAGCTACAGGAAGGATTCATTACATTCCTTTTTCCAATTGAATTCAACCTCTTTGGTAAGAAAAGTATACAAAGGACTAGCTATTTGACTAAAATTTTGGATAAACCTCCTATAGGAGCCAACATGTCCTAGGAAAGACCTAACATCTTTATGCTTTATAGGAATAGGTAATGTGAGAATTACCTCCATTTTTGTAGGATCTACTTGGATTCCAGCTTCGGAGATAAAATGTCCTAGCACTATGCATTCTTACATCATCATGAGACATTTCTCACTGTTGAGAGACAAGTTGTGTTCCTGACATCTGATTAATACTCTTTCCAAATTCTTTAATTCTTCCTCAAAGGTGATACCAAATGTAGTAAATTCATCCATATATATCTCCATACAATCATGTGATATATCAACAAAAATTATTATTACAGCTCTTTGAAAAGTAGCTGGTACATTACATAGGCCAAATGGTAATACAGAATAAGCATATGTACCACAAGGGCATGTGAATGTTGTCTTCTCCTGAACTTCGGGAGCAATGCTAATCTGGTTGTAACCACTGTATCCATCCAAAAAGGAGAAATATTTCTTACCAGCCAAAGTGTCCATGACTTGATCAATAAATGGTAGAGGAAAATGATCCTTCTTTGTGGCATTATTCAACTCTCTGTAATCCACACATATTTTCCATTTCCCTCCTTTCTTAGGTACAATGACCAAAGGTGATACCCACTTGCTATCAAATATTGGATCGATGAAACTAGCATCTAATAATTTTTGTAATTCACTTTTGACTATTTCTCTCAATGCTGGATTTATCCATCTTTGAGGCTGACAGAGTGGTAAGATGCCATCATTAATGTAGATCCTATGGGTATAGAGTTTGGGGTTCAAACCTAGCATGTCTCCATAATCCCGATAAAAGGCTTTCTCATGCTTATGCAAGAGCTTTGTTAACAATGCCAATTATTGGGGTGGCAAATTGTTGTTCACATCAAGATTGCGACCTGGGGAAATTTCCATAGTAGTTGTTATCTCTACCATTGACATCTCAGGTACTGGGATTGTAGCTACTTCACATGGTAATAATTAGCTAATTATATCAGGGCTTGCTGGAAAGACACAGTCCTCGTATGTGCATAGTTGTAGAATAGAACTTTTAGAAACATCTTTTGCTACTATACACTCCTTGGTAAGAGTACTTTGTATTACATCATCTTCCTCTTTCATTTTTAGAAAAGACTATCTATGCCTCATCATAAGCTAGGAAATAGAGGTGACTTATTCTCCCTCAGTCCCTAGTTCTGGCAAAATAGGATCTCTCAAGTCTGGCTGAGGCTGGGTAGGAGGATAGAGTGCTAGCTTCTTTATTGCCTGTACATTTGAAATTGTCATACTTCCCGATCTGCAACTAAGTTTTGAATTAGTGGTGGCTAACCAAGGTCTCCCTAGGATGACTGGATAGCTAGCAAAGTTTACATTTGGTGATAAGATGAGAAAATCAGCAGGGTATTCCCATGAGTCTAAGGTGACTACCACATCTTCTATAAGACCATTTAGAGTGACTGTTGAACTATCAGCAAGTTGTAACACTTTTGGAGTTGTTCTCAAGCCCTCTATACTTAATTTGTGCATTGTATCTTTAGTCATTACATTTATGGCTGCTCCCAAATCAACTAAAGCATTGTTAATAGATTTCTCATTAATTATCAAATCAACTACTGGACTTCCAGGGTCTGAATACTTGGGTATAACTACCTTTCCCAACATGATATCTACAAGTTTCCCTATTACATAAACTATTTGAGGGTCCTTCTTTTTCCTTCTAGGATTTTTAATGCATGCATCCTTAATAGCTTTTCCATAGATAGGAATATCTTTGATAGCTTGAAACAAAGGTATTTGGATGTGCATTGTCTTCAGCTACTCAATAATGTCAAATGACATTTCCTCTTGATATATAGGATTTTCTATTGTGAGCCTTTGTGGAAAAGGAGGATTGACTGAGGTTTTAACGTCAGTTTTGCTAGATTTTTGATTTGGCTGGGTGGTATCTTGCAATGTAGCCTCTGGAAGAGGTGTTGATGTTGTATGAGTGTCTACAACTTCTGTGATAATAGGATGTTCAGGTGTAGGTAGAGTAGTTCCTAACCTTAAATGGATCTATCAGATATATCTAGAGCATAGGCAGGATATTGTTGTGTATTAGTGGTATACATTGGTTGTTGTTGTTGTTGCTTATTCTTTGGATTAGGTTGTGGCTGAGTAGGTAATTGGGTTTGCTTTGGATTAGGACTAGTGGCTGCAGGAGGTGGCATTATTGTAGGAGGAGGTACTCAAGGTGGAAATTGTGGAAAAGTAGGATTTTGATTAGGCCACTATGGAGGCCCCCTCCATTGGTTATTTTGTTGCCAATTTCCTTGTGGTGGTTGCCATTGAATTTGCTGGTTAGGCCACTAGTTATTCTGTTGGTTAGGCCACTGGTTATTCTGCTAGTTAGGCTACTAGTTATTCTGTTGGTTAGGCCATTGGTTATTTTTCTGGTTAGGCCACTGGTTATTCTAGCCTGGCTAAGAGTACTGAGGAGGATTCTAATAATTTTGGTTTTTCCACTGACTATTGTAAGGATTTGAAAATTGTAATGGGTCATGAGGCATACCTTGTCTTGAAGCCCATGGTCGATGTTGAGAAATGAAGAACACTTTCTCATCATCTCCTTCTAACTTCATGTACTCGGTAGGCAAATGTTGATTTTCCAGGTTTGCCACAAGCTTGCATCCATAGTCTTTCTTTTGTTTACAACAATGAGGACAGTAATCAGCTAACTACAATTCAACATCTACATGTTTCTTCTTAGCAATCAAGGTGTCAAGATGTGTAGCAACATCATTAATGATGTCTTTCTTGAAATCTGCTAGCAAATTAGATATCTCCAACTTAGAAATGCCTGAACCGCTCCCTTTAATGACTATAGACCGATATCCTCTGCTTTTCTTCCCAGTTGATCTGGAGTAGTTGAGACAAACTTTACTGAGGTCATCCCAAGAAGATTGGGATATGTCCCTACCAACCATGAGGTCCAATTCTTCCAAATAGTTGTCATTCACTCCTCTCAAGAAGACTAGTTTCTATGAATCCTCTGCCAGAACATGTTGTGGATTCTTCTGCATGGTGTATAAAAAATGTGAAACATAGTCCTCCAAAGTCTCATCCTCCTTCTGCGACATTCTAAAAATTTCATCTCCCCTGAGGTCACTCCCCTTGCAATATTATTTGTATTTCTACAGAAATAGAGTCTGCATTTCATCCCATGTGCCTGCTGCATTTGCTCCTAATCCCATGAACCATAGTAAGGCCGACTCCTTTAGTGTTGCTCATGTTAGGATAAACTATCCTATACCCAAAACCTAGTCTCTAGACATCCACCAAAAAGAGAAGTTATCAACACTAGAAATGTATTGATTGAGGTGTGTATAAGCATACAATAAGCCTTTCTTATATAGGCAAGAGCATATAGAAAACAAGGATAGGGTTGAGACACTTGTGTCAACATGGAGGAAGTAGAGTTCTAATAGAACTCTACAATATCCTTAAGATAAGTAAGAGTCCAAATGAGACTCAATGATATCCATCTATCTCATTAATGAGGTTACCTCAGTAAACTTAGATAAAGAGTAAATTGGTGACACAATATTACTCCAACACCCCCCCTTAAGTGCAACTTAGGGAGTAAAAAATAATGTAGTAGAGAGCTATATGGGTCCTGGAAGAAAAAACATTTTAGGTACCCATGTACATCTACAAAACAATATCTCATAACTAGAGAAAATGAGAAAACCCAGTGGGAGAAAACTCTTGTCCAAGAAAGAGAACAAACAAATCTTAAAAAACATTGAAAAGGAAGGAAGGAGGACTCCTCAAGACCCCCCAAGGACTACTTCCTTTACCCATGACATCAAACATAATTGAAGATAGCGCGGAGATGCTAAAGGTTTTGTGAATATATCTACAACCTGTTGATCTGTAGGCAAATACTCCAAAGACAAAAAACCATCTTGAATGAGCTGTTGAATGAAGTGCTTCTGGATTTCAATATGTTTTGTTCATTGATGTTCCATAGGATTGTGAGAAATATGGATGGCACTCTAGTTGTCACACCAAAGAGTAGTGGGATGAGTTATCAGAAAGCCAAACTTAGCATCCAACTGTTGATACATAGCTTTAGTTGAGGATAATGCAATAGTTGTTTGCTTTTTGCCAGACCAAGCAACTAGACTAGAACCAAGGTAGAAAACAAATCCTGAGGTAGACTTTTGATCATCGACATCACCAGCCCAATCTAAGTCAGTGAAGCCCACAATCTCAGTATCACCTGATGTGTAGTGAATGAAAAACTTTATAGTGCCCTGAATATACTAAAGAATGCACTTAGCTCACTGTAAATGACTCTTATGAGGATCTTGAGAGAACCATAAGAAAAGACTAACTACAAAGGAAATATTAGGATGATTGTGTGTTAGGTACTAAAGGCTGCCAACTAACTACCTATACAAGGTAGCATCAATTGATGGAGTAGTACATTTGGTAGACAAAACAACACCTAACTGAAAAGGAGTAGGGGCTGGTTTGAAATCAGCCATGCCAAATCGTTGGAGAAAATCAAGAGGATACTTCTTTTGGAAAATGGAAATACTGGCAGAAGATTGATGAATTTGAAGACCAAGGAAATAATGCAACAAACCAAGGTCAGTCATGTCAAAATGTTTCATTAAATCTCTTTGAGTTTTCTCAATCATCGCATGAGAACTCCCTGTGAGTATAAAGTCATCCACATAAAGAAAAATAATGAGAAGATCCCCTTCATGTCATTGAATGTATACTGTATGGTCAGAGTGGCATCTATTGAATCTAAAAGAAAGAAAAAAACTATCCATCTTCTCATACCAAGCTCTAGGAGCTTGCTTGAGACCATATAATGAACGTCGAAGCCTGCAAACAAGTGAAGAATTAACTACACAACCTAGTGGTTGCTCCGTATAGTTCTAATCTTGAAGATCACCATGTAGGAAAGAACTCTTCACATCCATCTAATACACTAACCAGTCCTTAGATGTAGAAATAGAAAGTACAAGATGAATGGACTCCATCTTGGCAACCAGAGAAAAGGTCTCAGAATAGTCAATGCCTTCAACTTGATAAAACCCTTATCCACTAGACGAGTCTTATACTTATCAACAGAACCATCAACTGCAAATTTGGTACAATACACCCATTTGCATTGAACCATCTTTCTTCCCTTAGGAAGAGGAACCAAATCCCAAGTATGATTTTTCATCAAAGAAGAATGCTCCTCAGCCATAGCAATATCCCATTCTGGTATACCTGAGGCATCCAAAAACTTCTGAGGATCAGAAGAGACTGCATGACTCAAAAGACTGATACCAGATGTTTGGGAATGAGTGCATCGAGTGGTTGTGGTATCACCTGCAAGAGAACCAGCATCCTCAACAATTGTTTGAGCCCATAAGGGTCAACTAGGTACAGGTGGAGGAGGAGAAGATGGAGTAATGTCCATAACTAGAGGAATGCCATCTTCTTGAATGGGGGCATTATGAGCATTATCAACATCATCTTCATGTGAAGGAAAAATATCTTCAGAAGATGAG